>JAQZBX010064996.1:0-16384 GCA_029593785.1 Cabassous unicinctus | reverse complement strand
GGGTTATTGTTTGAATTACTCCAGAAGCCTTCTTCTAAGTCTTCATGACTCCAGTCAGGGATGTGACTGTTCTGGTTCTTTGATTAAAAAGCTAGGCACATTGCAATATAATGAAGCTGTATGTGCATTGTATTTTTTAGTAATTACCTTTTGAATAGTATGTCTTACAAGCAGTGATCAATATAAATTCTACTTTCTAGTATTTATCGACAAAAAGCTACTTTGTGTTATGATTTTTCAAGCAGTGATTTGTGTGGGTTCATGGAGAGCTTCTTCCACTTGAGAGGCTTGGTATGACCTATTTCAGTTCACCCAAGTTCGTTTAGAATAATGTGGGGAAAAGTGGAAGCTGTGGGGAATGGGGAATATGGGAATTCCATATATATTTTTTTAGGTAACATTTTATGTAATCTAAGTATCTTTTAAAAATAAATTTTAAAATATATTTAAAAAAATAAAGAACTAATCAAAATTAAACTTAAAACTTTTTCTTTCTAATACAAAGTTATTTGACTTTAAAGAATATTAACCATAATAAGAATATATAATATGATTTATGAAAAAGCCTCATGTTCATAAGTATATGTTAGGAGAAGATGTTATATTTTTTAAAAAATGGATTAATCCAATTGAAGGAAGAATATATTTAAATAATAAGCAAAGGATTGAACGCCTTAGGCTTAAAGATCACAAAGATCAATAAAATAAGAAGACTTGTCAAATTTTTACCAACTGATGAAGGATTTTCTGCAGTACAGAAAGTTGAAGAAAAAGATATTAGTGCTAATGTGCACTAAAATAAAGGACAGACTGACAACTTTGGGTGGATATTGATTAGAGAAAAATATGTGATTGTTGGAATCAATGAAATTTCTGTTCCAAGATCCAAATTAAAATTGAGGAATTACTAGTTGTATTTTGAACGTTTTTCTTCAAAGACATAAAATGGAAGGTGTAGACAGGTCAATAATTTACAGGACATATGCAGTTAATGAAAAGGTTTCTGGTTTTATTTTTTAAAATTCCAATAATCTATCCTTCTGCATATAGGAATTTCTTACTCTCATCCATAATGGGTTATAAAGCCAGTTAACATTTCACTGGCACATAATTGCAAAGCACTTTGCAAATATAAAATAATATGTAAGTGCCATAGAATACATTACTTCATACTTAATCTTCAAGCAACAAGTAATGAACAATGCAGTATTATAAAATAGCCTTTCTAAGGGAAATTTAACTTCTCTATATAGCTTTAGGAGATTTCAGAATATTACATAACTTTTAAAAGTTTAATTGAATTTTAATCAATATATTTAATGCTATTTGGTTGTCTGGCTTTAAATAGGTGCATATATAATATATTATATGAAAATTATATATGCATATATAAAATATCCACTTCCTCCATAAGGTAATAATTTTCATTCTAGGATTCATATATTTATTGCCTCATGATGAAACACTTATCAAATATACTGACTATGCTAAACATTATATGTAATTTGCAACAGAAACAGCCTTTTGGAAGCTGATATTTTTCAACGATCCTGTATTCTAAAAATCTTTGTTTTTTTCCTTTAAATCAGATTTTCGGGGGAGTGATTAAAGGAAGAAAGCATGGGTGCATTCTATCTGAAGAGCCCTGGGAAGTTGGCAAACTGAAGATGGCTGTGAACTGAAGCTGTAGCACACACGAGGAAGGGAGCTGCTCCTAGGTCAGCTGCAAACTGATTTTAATTCTCCACGTTTCAAATTGTTTAGGAAGATTAAATTAACCTCAAGAACTTCATCTGTTTTCAATGCTTGGCACTTTCAGATATTCACGTTTTAAAGAAAAAAAAAATGGGGACAAGAAGATACCTCAAAACACAGAGATTTGTATCAGTTTTCAGAACTGTCAAGTTTCATACAGACAGATGATGTAAAGACAAATTTCAAAAATCGACATCTTGAGGCATGATGCCCTTTGAGTTAACTGGACTGATTCCAAAAATTGTGGACCTTATTATTCACAGGAAAAAGGCATGTTTGTCAGGTCTGAGAAAAAAATAATCAAATCTCCCCTACTGATTTTGCTGTTTTTGTTTTTAAATAGGTTTTTCGATGCATCTAAAGACAAATTTTGTTGGCTTTGCTGCTAAATTGAATTGCAGTTTAGGAAAAATAGTAGTTTTAGGTCACCATTCCAGAACTCACCAGAAGTAAAGAAGAAATGAAAGACTTTTGTTCAAAGAATCCCTGAATATTTCTGCACTATCTGATCCATGTGCTTGCAGTGTAGTTAATTTACTCATTCATTCTGTCATTTATTCATTAAAAATGTATCTCCGAATTATTATTGTGTTCCAGGCATTAAGAATGTGACTATAACAGCAATGTGTCAGGAAGATCACAGTGGATATCAGAAAATAAATAATTATAATGCAATTTGACAGCTGATAGTATAGATATATGTAAGGTGAGGAGTCTCTAACTGCCTGTAAGTTCAAGCAGGTCAAGAAAAGTTACTCTGAATAAGTGAGTTTCAATTTTTTTGAGTAAAGCAAGAAAGGCTATTCCAAGTAAAAGGACTAAAAATGCCATGTCAGGTGTGACAAAAGATTATAATGCACACAAAAGCTGTGCTTGGAATATAGATGATATATCAAAGAGCAGGAAGAAATATAGCTAGAGAGGGAGGCAGAGATAAAATCAGGGAGGTGCTTGTATGTAATACTAATGATTTTGAACTTTATCGTAAAGGCATTAAAGAGACATTAAAGGATACTAGTTGAATATGCATGTAAGTCCAGAATACTTTGAATGCATCTTCAAATTGAAATCTTTGGCAGCTAAGATGCTCTTATATGACTATGCCATATATGTATGTGTGTGCAAGTATGTGTTTATATATTACATATAAACATATAAATTTTCAGTATGTAACATCAAGGGAAGAGCATTATCACCATGACAGTATCATGATGTTCTGAGTCCAACAGCAGGCCTGGCACATAGTGGACACTCAATAAATGGTGATGGAAAGTATGAATAAATGGATTCTAAGCAGGGGAGTGAGATGAGCAAGAAAGCCATTCTCAGACTATGGAATGGAAGACAATCTGGAAGGAGGAGCAAATGGAGATGATTAGCATGTTATTGCAGTGATTTGGAGAAAAATGATTAGAGGCTGAATTCAAGCAGCAGACAGGATTAAAATGATGGAAGAGAATTAAAAAACATTACTGATAGAACTTGACTAATAATCAGATGATGGGGTTTCCGGAGTGATAGAAATGTAGGATAACTCCCAGCTTTCTTGCTTGGGCTAATAAGTAGATGGATGGCAGGCCATCCCTCAGAGAGTGAAGAGAAGGTGAAACAATTTTGGGATGTGTGAATAGTGAGTTTCATTTTAGACATGTTGATTTTGAACTCTTGGTGTGACATCCAGGGTTGAGTAGGGGCCTAGATTGGGGATTCTGAATTTTAGGTGGTAGATGAAGCTCAGGGGGCGGGGGAGGGGAGATTTCTCAGAAAGAATGATTAAAGAAAAAAGAGAAAAAGGATTGAATCTAGAAACTTAGAAGAACATAAGAAAAGACATTTGTACAGGAGACTGAGAAGAAACTTCCAGAGAGGTAGGAGCAGAACTAGGAAAGTATGGTCCAATGGAAGCGAAGAAGGAAAGTAGATGCATTCTTTCTATCCATGACAAATTAAAGAAAAGAAAAGCTAAAAAGTAAAACATAGGGACATGAAGAGGAAAAAGGCAAATAAGCAAATATTTGGGGCCTTCTCTTCTTTGAAGAGTATAAGGATCCTTGATTGGGTAACACATTTAAAGCACAATCAAACACATTTTTAAAGGGCTTTTCCACTTTGATATTAAACAAATTGATCTTCACGTGGAAAAGTAACCCAATGCTGATGCTTTACCTTTAATTCAATTCTCTTTAACATCATGTCCCTCTAAAACACACAATGAGCATAATGATAAAATTCCCGTGAATATCAATATCAAGGAGACAGCAGCACCCCTGTCTTAGAGGCTAGGAAAGTCTCACTTTCCTCCCTAAACATACCAGCCTCCACACTTGGGTTTCCCTTGCATCAGAGTCTTTATACTTTGTTCAAATCATGCCATATGTCTCTTAGTTCTGAAATCACTTTTTTCCCCAAATAACTAGTTTTTCCCCATTTTACATAAAAGGAAACTGAAGCAGTTACTTAGCTAATGGTAGACAAGTTGGGATTTGAATGCAATCAGTTAGATTTTAAAGGCTTGCCCTTCACCATCTCACTATACTTTCTCAACAAAGTAACAGTTGTTGAAATTTTTAAAAGGTGTACATATTTAGGGAAAACACAATACGGGATTCTTCCAGTGACCTATGTGTAATTAAAATCAGACAGACACTGGAAGATTTACTTGGGAGATGCCTAGCTAGAACTGTCTTTTTAAAAAACATACCCAGAAGAGTAAACAAAAGGCTCCAAATGCTCATTAAAAGGTAATATGTAATTCATATTTTCTTATATAGAGCCCATTCATGTTATTTAAATGGTTTTTTAGGCATACTTTTAAGTAAAATCTGATAGATTGATGAACAGACCATTTAGATTTCCTAATAATTATTGCCCAGCTTTGCTTATAATTGAAAGTCAGTGTCTGATTTGTTTTTTAAGATTTGCTCTGACAGATGGGGAAAATGAAAATCATAACCAGAGGCTAAATTAATTTATTAGTGTCTATATTAAGGCAGAATATCTCCATCAGCATAAAGTTAAAGGTCATATAAGCTGATGAAAATGATTCTAGAAATAAGGAAAAATTCAAGGGACCTAATACCAGACGTTAAAAGATCTAGAGAATGATCTCTTAAACGTAACTGCAAGTAAGAAGGTGGGTATTGTGTATAGGCACAAATGTTTACGATTGTCCCATCTCATAGAAGAATTAAGGCATATTTCCAATGGCTTTAAACACAGATGAGTAAGAATGGGAGAGTGATTCAATAGGAAGAACCACCAATATGAAGTCATAAATATTCAATCGTGAAAAATGCGTTATCACAGATGATGAGTAACAAACTGATGATTCTGGACATGAATAGAAATAGGAGAGAAATTTGTTCATCACAAGAAATATAGGAGGAGACATTCACAATTTTATAACTCCTGGTGGTATTACTTCCTTTTACATCCCATTAATAAATATGAAGCCCAATGTCGCTGCCGTCTCTTTTCAGTGAGGTAAGAATGCTGAAGATAAAGTGGTGTTGATCCTGCTGCTGTGATTTCTTTCGAGTTTGACATTGTAGCTCAGCATATTAAAAGGGGAGTTTCTTCATGATCTGCATCTGCAATGAAGTCTTTTTTCAAATTGTCAGCATATTTCAATAGAAAAGGATATATACTGTCACCGCCTTAACTTCTCTGTGAGAGCACAGTGCATAACTTCTCTGCAATCACGCTGTGACTCAGCCTCTGATTTAACTCATAACCTGTTTGTTCAGATAACTGTCTATTTCAGGTTTATGGTGCTTTTCTTCAAATGCAATATGCTTTTTCCATTGCTTTCCTTCTTATTAATTAATTAATTAATTACTTTGGTGAAAGGTGTGTCTTTGCTAGAGTCTTATTTCTTTGCCAATGCCTCTCTGCCTACCGTCTCCTCTCTGCTCAAGTTGTCCTTCCTCAGACATCAAAGTTTCTTCTAGAGATAGAGACAGCAGATGGTGGTGTTGGAGAAGGTCTGTTCATATTCAGAATAGGCTGATTTGGGAGCCCTTTCCTCTCTGTCTGAATAATTTGGAACTGTTTTCCGTAGTTACGAAAGAATCTTGCTTCCTGCCCCCACTCACTGACGTTTCCCCACCATCCGTCTGTGAACATTGCTTTGTTGCAGTAATCACTGAACTGAAACCAGTTGAGTGTCAGCACTTACCCCATATGTTCATTAGCAGTGAATCTGTAATTAATTTCTTATGGTTTGAAGTTAATGAGACTGTGAGTGCACGCCGGGTTTATAGGTTTTTAAATGATTGTTTAATCATTTTCCTTAGTTTTGCCTGCATTATAATGAAGGGGCCTTGTTTTGTGTGGCTATTTACCAGCAGACATTTTTCATAAATCTACTATGTACACATTACATTTGACAAAAATCCCACTTATGAACCACCTTGTTGATTTTTGAGGCAAGAATATTCTACTGGCACATCAGTAAAACTTACTAAACTATTCCACAGGGAGGTTTACACCTGGTTTTCCATGTTTCTTTCCAGAAAACTACAGCAAAAATAGAAAATGACAAGTTTACAGACCAGCCATATTAAATCAAATAGTGGTTAGGAAGTTTTGTTTTGTTTTGTTTTCAGCTGAATAATAGCTGATAGGAAAGCAAATTAGAAATCTGAAAATTAATGACAGTGCACCAGCACAAGCCCGGTTTATATGCATGTATATATATATATGCACACACACAAAATATATCAGTATTTTCTTCCTTTTCTACAATGATCATGCATTGCATATGTAATAACAAAACAAAAACCAATATTCTGAATATGAACAAAGAGCACATTATCTTTTCAAAACCTTAATACTTACTGTCCATCCTATATATTTTCAGCTGTGAAAGCACATATAGAAATATGAATCCACTAATTTAGCAGGCAGTTATTTAAAGCATACTATATGTAAAGCAATGTGAGAGATTCAAAAACAATGTTTGGCCAGGCACAGTCATTAGCAGTCTGGGGTTCCAGTGCTATCAGAGAGCCAGGCAGGGCCTGGGGAAGCACACTCTCATGCTTCCACAGCACCTGTCATTTTCAGAACACTTATGTTTAATATCTCTAGCATGAAAAGTTAACATATATTTAATTTGCTATAAAATGATGCAACCTATAGCCTCTAGAAACTCTAGATATTAGTGAATGGCTATGAAATTATTAACCTAAATATTTGTGTATAGATGAATCAAAATAAGCAGAAGATCTATTTTTAGCTTTTGTCCAAGTGATTAAGAGCATGAGATTAGGAATCCATAAGTTGTGGGTTTGAATACTGGCTCACTGCTTACTAGTTCTGCAACTGAGGAAAGAAATTAACCTTTCTACGTCTCACTTTCAAAACTTTTCTGTTAACAGTTCCTATTATATACATTTGTGGTGAGGATTAAAAGACAAAATATCCTAAAAATATTTCAAAGAATTCTAAAGAGAAAGTCTAAAGAATTTGCCGATGCCTGGCAAGAAGAAGAGGAGGAGGAGGAAGAGGAGGATGAGAAGAAGGAGGAAGGGGAATTATAATACTCTCAGTATCATCAGAATTTGTATTAGTACTGTTTTTAGAGATAACATCTCATAAATTCTAATGTTTATAATTTTCCTTTTTGTAGTCCTGAAATAAGAAATTTCCCATTCTCAAAGCAAAGGAGCCACATGAAGAAAACTTGGGGGTGAAGAGCAAGTTTGCTGACTGTTAACAAAAAACAGTCAGGTGTATGACTCCCCTCAGTGGTACTCAGCACATCAGTCCTCAAACTTAAGGAAGGAAAGATTTATCTGCTTATAGATCTCTCCACCCATACCGAGTGCCTCACCTGGATCTGAGTTGTGTGTGATGCTTATCATTCTGGGTTCTTGTCCTGGGCTAACTTCATTGACAGGCTAGTTGAGGTTGGTGTAGTAAGCCATATCTAATACAGAATGTCCACAGAATATATCCTCACTGGATCAAGAGACAGGTAAACTGTGAGTTCTGAGTGGATGTGGAACAATGTCAGATTAATGGGGTTCCTAGCTGCCTATGGATGCCGAGACTCTGCTAAGACCTGAAGAGTTTGCTTCACCATTCCTGAAGAAGAAGGACTTCTTATGCTTATAAAAAGCAACAAGTCAGGATTATTTTTCTCAAGAAGTTTGGCAGGGACATCTGTTTGCTTTTCTTAGACACATAGGAAGACAAACTTTCTTAGCCTCCCTTGCTGGGAGTTTGGTACCATGTGACAGCATTCTGGTCCTTGGGAAGTGGGCTGATGCCATGTAAGGCAATTTTAGGTCATGCCCTTAAAAAACCTCACACTATCCTGCAGTCCTCTTTTCCCTGCCTCTGTAGCCTTGGGGAGTACAGGTTCTAAATCATGCAGCTATATGGTGGAGGAAAGACTCCTGCCCTGTATCAGACCTTAAATCTTTATTATGTTATGTCACTGAAATAGCAGAGTTTATTTCTCTTATTTAAACATAGCTTAGACTATCCTGACATATAGGAAGAGTGTTAACTCTTGAAGTTGGGGAGGATGGTTGCAAACACCAGTTTCAAGAGTAATGTTTTTAAAAATTTAAATCTCAGTGGGTGGAGACACACAATAACCAACAAAATATTAAGTTCCCATCCTGGAAAGTCCTGCTACATTCTCTAATAGAGTGGCAAGAATCTATATGGTATATAGGAAGTGCCTAATAAAAGAAAACAAACCAATATGCCAAGCCCTTGATATTAATGCTTGTATTTATGAATCTTATTCTTGTAAAATTGAAACTTGGCCTAATAATATCTACTGCATAAGAGTTACCTCCTGAAAACCTCCTTGTTACTCAAATGTAGCCTTTTTCTAAGCCAAACTCAGCAAATAAACTCACTACCTTTCCCCAGCGTGGGACATGACTCCCAGGGATGAACTTCCCTGGCACAGAGGAATTATTATCAAGCACCAATCAGTGATGCATTTGGAAAAAGACCTTGACCAAAAGGCAGAAAAAATAAACACAAGGGTTTTTATGGCTAAGAGATGTCAAAGTGAGTCAGAAGGTCTATTCCAGAGGTTATGCTTATGTATGTCTCAGGCAGATCTTACCAACTGTCACAGTAAACAAAACTTCAAACAGGGGTCTCAAACAGGGTTGCTCTAGAGACATCTGGACACTATAGGCAAGGCACACAACCCCATGAAATCAGCACCCCCTCAGTGGGCCTTACCTTGGAATACATGTTAACTTATTTCCCTAATGTAACAGAGTTAGACTCATTTATACTTTTCCTACACATGATGCTTCTATCCCTTTTATTGAAACTATGATTAACACTATACCAGTTGAATATATGTCCTAGAAATTTAAATTTTTGGTCTGTTCATATGACCGTTGAGCCCTCAATCTCAGCAGAGTTGCACCCAACACCTACCCTCCATTTCATCGGACTTGTCTAGGACAATTAACAAAATGATGATGATGGACAGCCTCCATCCCCAAAATCAAAGAGCATCTATAACTGCAAGCAAAACATTTCCTTCCATCTACCCCATAAGATCTAAGCCTCCTGTCAAACTGAAGCAAAGTGAGAATCACAATCCCCAAATCCTCAAGACTGAGGAATGAACAAATATAAGGGGGGAATGCAGCCATGGACCAAAGTAAACATTATTATTGTAGTAATAGAAGAACTTGTAAAATTGATATAAGATAGTGGTTACCAGAGATTCTGAGGGGAGTAGGAGGGAAGAATAGGTGTAACATAGGGCTTTATTAGGGCATGGGAATTGTTCTACGTGATATTGCAATGACTGATGGAGGTCATTATACATTTTGTCAAAACCTATAAAATTGTATGGTGCAAAGTATAAACCACATTGTAAACTATAGACCATGGTTAGTAGCAATGCTTCAATATTTGTTTATCAATTGTACCAAATGTAAGATATTATTAATAAGGGAATTTGTGAGGAGAGAGGGAGGGAGGTATATGAGAATTCCCTATATTTTCAATGTAACTTCTCTGTAATCTAAAACTTCTTTAAAAATAAAGTTAAAAAAAAAAGTTGCAATCCTATATTTAAAAAAAACAAACAAACTAAGATCATACCACTTCCATGCTTGCAACCCTCATGTGGCTTCCTCTTGTAATTAGAATAAAATTTGAATTCCTGGTATGGTCTGAAAGATACTGCAAAACCTAACCTGTGCCTTTGTCTCTGACCTCATTGCTTTGTTCATTACGTTCCACATAAACTCACCCTTTGAATAGGCCATGAATGTGTCAAAACTTATGGTCTTTGAATTGGCTGTGACTTATCCCTCAAATGTCTTTGCCTGGAAATTCACATGGCTAGATGTTTCTTATCCTTCAGGTTTCTGCTCAAATGTCACCTTCCCAGAGATACTACTCCCATTGAATTTCTCTCCTTTCATCCTATTTTTTTTTATTTTGTTCTGAATATCTGAAATTATATTATCTATTTATGTAGCTCTCATTCTAAAATATAAGCTCCATGAGATCAGACTCCTCATTTATTTACTCACAACTGTATCCTTGTGTCTAAAACCATGCCTAACACACAGTACATATTTACTAGTAAATTTTCTCTAAATTAATGAAAGGAGTATTTCTTACCTTAAATCCTAGTGGCAATATAACATAAGCTCTATGATTCCGTAGGTCTGTATAACAAAAAGGGCAGCATTACAAAAAATATATTAGAATATACTAAGAAACAAAGCAAAATAAACATCAGAAAGCATTATTGAAAGTAGTGTGGCACTGGTGTAAAAAATTAGCATAATAGATGAGAATGGAAGAACCTAAAATCATTTCAACTATACAAGGATTTTATAACACAAAGTAAAATATCTAAATAAGGCAGAAGGAATGTCTATTTTAAAAATTGCATGTCTAGAACTGAATAGCAATTAGGAAAAAAATAAATGCAACTCAAGTGGTGTTATGCTTAATTCGTGCTTATCCTTCAGGAATTACCCTCCACTTTAATTTTAAGGAACAATAAACTGAACCCTTACCCTACATGACCAGAGGAAACTTTATATCCTGTCCAACGATTTCTGAGTATTTTTAGCTCTCTTGCAAGTATTTTAGGAGTTAAGAATTCTAGCAGTCTAGCATTCTTTGACCACTTCACTTTGAAAGCCTGAATTTGGACTGCTGTCTTTATTCCCCAGAGAGCTATTAACTAGAAAATACCTAGATTTGAAGCTAAAATAATGAAATGACATCATGGAAAGAAAATGATCACTGAATATGAAATATGACAGCTTCCCACGTACACTAGCCATACCAATTCACAGAGAGTTCTCTTCTTGCCTGTGGCCTTTAGTGCCCAGTTAGCACCATATCTCTGGGCAGCTTATCTTGCCCAGGTGAATATTCCATTCCCTCTCTCAATCTTGTCCTCAAGTCAGGACCCTCTCAATCAATCATCTCCCTAGCACCAGGCATGAACCCTACCATGACAACCTCATATCAGTTAGTATCATGAAAAAATCTCAGCATCAGAAATAGACATCTCCCCTTCTACAGCAAACTCCAGAAATCATGGCTTTTCTCCCTTACCTAATCATAAAAAACTATCTCCAACTGAAATAGTACAACATATTTTAAAGTTATAGATGAATGGAAATTTTTACAGCTTGACACAATAAAACAAATCATGGACACTGAAAAATGAATATTTGTTAAAATGCTTATATGATAAAAATAAAATTAATAGAAATAGAAAATGAGTGTTAGAGAGCTTTGCAATGAAAATGATGAGGGGTTGGTATTTCTCATGACCAAATACTTTTACATTTATAAGAGCAATACCAAAACAACGAGCAGATTTGCAAACAAACTTGTGTAATGCTCCCCTGAATAGGCATGCCACAGGAAGCTGGGAATTCATCCAGCAAGAACGGAGAGCAGAATACAATACAGGAAGCGTAATGGAGCCGGGGCACGATGAAGATTTGTGGGAAAGAAAATTCCCAAATGAGACACAAAGTAATTATTTTCCCTGCACAAAGTCAGTAACTGGAATAAAGAAGAAGGCTCGAGGGAGAGGAGAAGATGATGCCAGACTTTGTTTTATCAGGAAAACAGATCATTGCCATGTGACCCTCGTATCACAAAACAAATATTTGGCTTACTGTTGCTTTTATGGTTTTCCAAGTTTTTCCCCCAGATTTTTATAGCATTTTCCTGAATTATAAAATAATTAATACTTGTAAAATTTTCAAGGAAAATTCAGGAGAGTGTAAATAATAAATAAAAACAAACATCAATCCCATTATTTAGAAATAATAGCTACTTATGGTATTTTTTTATTTCTATTAGTTTTTACTTATATATCTCTATGAATAGCTTTATGAATATATCCAAGTGGTGTATCTGCACAATGTTACGATTATATATATAAAGGCATAATATATGGATATATGATATAATATTTAATTATAATAAAATTATATGTAAATCTCTATACAACTCTCTCATAATTTTATTTTTGTTAGAGCCTTTGTAGGTTTACAGAAACATTGGTCACAACTGAGTTCCCATATAACTCCTCCCTCTCACACACAGTTTTCTCTGTTGTTAATATTTTGCATTAGTATGGTCCTTTGTTACAACTGATGATGCAATATTATTATAATTATATTAACTATAGTCCGTAGTTTACATTAGGGTGCACTCTTTGGGTTGTACAATTCTATGGACTGTTAAAAATCTTTTCTCTCATAACTTTGAAAAATAAAATCCTAGAACATTTATGAATAAATTTATGGCATGAGAATTTTTAAATTTATTGATACATATTGCAAGAATTCACTCCACAAAATTTATACTGACTTACATTAGTACCTTTAGCAAATGAGAGTATCTCTTTTGCTTTTTAACACCAGGTATTAACATTTTGCTTTTAATCTTTGCCTATTTCATATTTTAAAATAGCTAATTTTAATATTCATTTCATTTTTATTAGTGAGGTAGAACATGGTAAATTCCTTTTCCGCTATTAAATTCTTATTTTGAATCAGGAATGGGAGAAATTGTAAGATATAATACTTTACAGTAAAAAGGAAACTGCTTAAGTTGATGTAAGTGAGTCACATAAAAACAAAATGGGAAACTTATAAGAACTATAATCCGGACATTTTTGGCTGCTGTATTCATGCAAAAATTACATTTAAAAATTGAATTCTCTAATATCAAAGATATAAAAATACATATAACAAAGAGGTACCATTTACACCAAAAGATGAACTAACCACTGTTGAGCATCCCTTGTTCTGATATTTAGGAATGCTATCTGGCAGGGAGGGAAGAAAGGTAGTAAAACAATAAGGTATGGCTGATGGGGAACTACTATTTACAAGTGTGAATGAATTATGTTGCTTTAGGCAACAGATACTGATTTTTGCAGCCAACGAAGGGAAAGAGAGTATACATTGGCAAGTTAAGTTAGATAATGGTTATGTCATGTAGCTTATGCACTTATGTCCAGGATTTACCAGGATGAGCATTTAGGAACAAGAATACTAGTAGGGAGCTGTGATGTTTAGGCTAATGTGTCACCTTGGCTAGGTAATGTGCCCAGCTGTTTGGTCAAGCAAGCACTGGACTAACTGTAATACAAGGGCATTTCCTAGACTTTAATCATCAGTGAGTTGATAGCACCTATGGCTGATTACATCTACAATGAACTGCTGAGATCACCTTCAGCAATGAGTGAAGTCTCATCCAATCAGCTGAGGATCTTAAAAAAAGAAGTGATTTCAGCATTCAGAGAGAAAATTCCCATCTATGCTTCAGACAGCCAGTGTCTCCTGGGGAACTCATGGAAGACCATCATCGGAGTCCCTGGCTTGCAGCCTGCCCTATAAAATTTGAGCTTGTGCATCCCCATAGTCATGTGAGGTAATTTTATAAAATCTCATACTATTTACAGATATCTCCTGTCAATTCTGTTGCCCTAGAAACAGACTTATACATAACCTTTAGCTTAGGATATCTTCCTTGGCATGGCAAGGAGAATGGCTAACCATTGGTTTCCTAAAGATGCCGAAGACATCCACCTCTGTGCCTTTGTTTGCATAGAAGGAAGGAAACTATTTGCACTTTTGTCATAAGGAAGATAGCGATGTGACTGACATAAAGAAGTCAATGGAAATAGGTCGTATAAAACAATTTCTTTTAGTGTCAATAAAGATACAGACATTTAACTTCATAGAAGCTGACCTTATAATGCAGAGGAAACAGAATCACTCCTGATTGAGGCCCATAGTTCTCCAGCGTACACATCTTCATGTGGCTAACATTCCCTGATCAGGAGAAAGATCCCACTAATTCCTTCTAAATGAATCCCACTTTTGTTTTTGTTTTGAAAATATCCTCCTAGACCCTTTCACCCACCTAAAGGCCTGCCTTTTTCCATCAGGTATAACTAACAAAGGTGTAGGAAAATATTTACTGTGAGAAGATTGAATCAAAGTCCAGTTTTCTAAGTATACTATCCCTAGCAGCTCTAGTTTCCAGGCCTTCTAGAGGTATAATGCTAAATTATTAAATAACAGCTCTACACTGAAAATAGGTTAACTTAGTGTAATCATTTTTTCATTCGAAGAGAATAAATAAACCATTTTCTTTTATTATTAGATCTTTTGAGTTGTAAGCATTAGCTAGGTATGACCTAAAATTTAAATATAATGTTCTAGCAATGACTGCAATTTTTATTGCTTTACAATTTGAATCAGTATGATTAATTTCAACTTAAGTCATCTATGTTGTTACATGAAGATGAAGGCTTAATCTCTTAAATAATACATTTGGGTAATCCATAAAGGGTTACGATGAGTATCAATAAACTGGTTAAAAATGTGTAACAAATGTAATCTTAATACTCAAGAGGTCGATAAACTATTTAAGACTGACCCCTGCAATTAAAGCATATTACCAACAGGTAGCAGTCAATTATATTCAGACTTTTTAAAAAGTTATCAAGTTGATAGTGCAGGGTACGGTGTAGGAAGATGGTAGAGTAGGGGGTTTCAGGACACAATCCTTCCACCAAAACAACTATTAGAAAGGCAGGAACTGTCTGAAACAACTGTTTTGAAACTCTAGATGCCAGAAGAACACTGTACAGTAAACAGGGAAGAGCAGGAGGAAGAGGCTGATAAATTACATTAAAGAGCAGTAAATTGCTCTCTTTTTTCAGGGACTACTGGAGTTCAACCCCCATTCACTAGGCAGACCGCCATGGGATCCAGCCCTGGGCTAGCTTGCTGGGAACAGAGGAGGATGTAAAACTCAGGGGTGAGCATGGCCAATCACTGATGATGGCTTTTTTTTAACAAGTGAATTTTATTGATACATATTAATAAAGCAAAAATCCATCCAAAGTGGGCAATCAGTGGTGCATTCATCACTTCAATCATTTTTTAGAGCATTTTTCATTATTCCAGTAATAATAAAAAACAAAAAAAAACCCAAACAAACAAAACACACCCTCATAACCTCTCAATCTCTCTATGCTTCCCCTGCCGTACACAGCTGCTATTCTGTTTTCTTCTCTCTAGTTTATTTGTATTTATATTTTGTAAAAAGTCTTACATATGCAATATCACCCATATTTGTATTTTACATGTTGTTTAACTATGTTATACAATCCCATGTTGCATTTTTTAGCTTTCCTTCTAGTAATATACATGCCCTTAGACATGACCTTTCAAGTCATACATATATAATGGCCTACTAGTCACAAACACCATGATGTGCTCTCATCATTTCCATTCATTTCCAAAGAATTACAGACAGCCTTTTCAATCTGCACAGATTAACCCTCAGCTTTCCATTCTCAACCCTAATTCTATTTTCTGGTGACCTATATATTAATTATTAACTCCATGAGTTTACAGAATATATTTAGTTCATAATGGGGCAATCATACAGTATTTGTCCTTTTGTGTCCAGCTTGCATCACTCAACATAATGCCCTCCAGGTTCATCCACGTTGTTATACATTTCACTACTTCATTTCTTCTTACCGCTACATAATATTCCATCATCTGTATACACCGCAATTTTTTTATCCATTTATTGGTTGATAGACACCTGGATTATTTCCATCTTTTGTCAATTGTGAATAATCCTGCTATGAACATCAGTGTGCAGCTGTCTGTTTGTGTCACTGCTCTCAGTTCTTCTGGGTATATACCTAGTAATGGTATGAACAAATTGCTTTAATCTAAGTGAACTTCAAAATCCTCATCTGTAGATTGGGAATAGTAATATGTCTTTCTTAAGAATATGTAAAGATTAAATACAGTATTAAATCTAATGTCCTGGGACAGGACCTGGTACATAGTGGAAACTTAAAAAGTTTGCTCTCTTCCATATTACTGTCACCGATCCTGGGATCCCAGTAGAATTCACATATTTATATTATCTACACGAATTTGTTAGCAAAACATTTTGTTTCAATTATGCTGCATTATACAATACAGAAGTAAAGAGACAAATCCACAAAAGCCACACTGTTTTTACAACTGTAGCTAAATAATATGCTTTAAAGTCAGGAAGTGAGATTCCTCCAACTTTGTTCTTTTTTTTTTTTTTTTTTTTT
>JAQZBX010064995.1:0-16392 GCA_029593785.1 Cabassous unicinctus | reverse complement strand
CTAACAAAAGTCATCCAGATCGCATAACAGAGGACAGGACCACATGTCCTCGCTTGTATTCAGATGGGATTTAAGTTCTCTAAGAGCTTTGTGTTATCAATATCAATCACTATTTGTAGGGTCATGTCACTGGCTTCCACAGTATGAAACTGCTAATGAACAGAAGCTACAAAACCTGGAAAAGTGTGAAATGGAAATACACCAAACCCTTGTCTCCTGTGATGTTTGCATGCAATCAATTATTTGCAGTCATCACAAATGATTTTAATTTAAAAGAAAACAATCTTTCCATTTTGCTTTGAAAAATCCACAGATGCTACAGTGCAGTCTTTCAACTAATATAAAGTGTCAGTTGAAGATGTAATCTTGTTAACTTTTCCACCTCTATTTGCATGGTGTACAAAATATTAAATATCACACAAAAGAAACCAAGACCCATCTAGAAGTTCAAAGCACAAATTTCACTTTGGTGCTATTGACTGTACAAGTATAAACAAGAATCATATTGAATAAAAGTGACAATGCATATGAAGTATGTTTTGTAAGGAATTCAGCTATGATGGCATATATTATTACTCTGCTGTAAATTATACCGCTTTTTTCCTGTTGGTTTAAAGAAGTCACATCCATGAAAACTACTCCAAATTTAATTTTTGCAGCTCTGTGCAAACTCCTGAGAGGAACATAGCTTTTTTTCAAAAATAAGAACACTACCCTATGCAAGCTTTTCTTCTCTAGGCTCTAAGTAATATATTGTGCCCAGTGGCAGGGATAATGCTTAAGCCATTAGAATCATAAATCGCTTAGAAGATAGGGTGCGCGGGATTTAATAGATCTATCGAGTGGAACTGAGCAAATTAGATCTGTCCCTGTTGTTTTACCTTTATTTATCAGTGGCAATATTTCTGTCCTAATCTTTGTAACACCTAATCAATTACATTGCAGGTAAAGCTCTTCAATGATTTTGGCTGATTTCCTTCTTCTCCTGCCTAGGCAAAGATGCAGATTGCTCTAGGGAAAGTCATGAGGTCAGTAGGCTCTTGTGGTTCTTGCTGTTAACTACATGCCGTCTGTAGAGATTCACCCAGACACACACACACACACACACACACACACACACCACACGAAGTTGGGATTGATGAAATGAACAATTATCAGATCAAAACAGACATAGGTAAAGTCACTTTAGAGACAGAAGGGTTTCCCGGCATACAGTATGGTAACAATAGCTTTATTAAAAGAATAAGCATGTTTAAAAAAAGAATGTGTCTGTCAATCAGAAGAGATGGGAGGGCAAAGATCCCTGTAAGAGAAGGAAAGGAAGCCCAAGAGAGGAATGCTGGCATTGCCCTCCAAGCTCTGTGGCCTCAAGGGAAAACCAGCTGGGTTTCCAGTTGTCTCATGGCACTAACCAGGCCGTGGCCTCTGAGGGGGTGTGTACAGGGCTTAATGCCAATGGACCCCCTGGAAAGACCGTCTCTGCCAAGCATTTCACTTACCCAATAATCCTCTTTTTCTGTTCCAATGCCATGTTCTCCCAACAACCTTCTTATTATGAGGTTGCTTTTCATGTGCATCTTCTACCTGTAGGAAGAAATGATCTGGTCCTAAGCATTTTGAGTTTTTGTGTCATTGTAGTATAATTTCTCAATGTAAATTAGTATGTTCTTCTTTCACATTAGAATTCCTAGTCAGCTTGTCTGTAGGGAGGGACTGTGTTGATCATGTTGACTCAGAAACTTGGCTTATTACACGGCAATTATTTTTCACTGTAAATTAAATTGCCCTGTGGTTTTATATGCCAGTTGTCCAGACCCACTGATGTGAGTTTGTGCTTAAGAGATGAGCTTGCTCTTGTTTGCAAATCAGATCATGGACTTGTAAGGCTGAGGGCCTGAACCGAGACCACGTTATAGCCTCCAGTGTAATGAGAGACATCCTCTGAGCCTTTTGGGAAGAGAGCTACTGGCTATCAGGGTTTTCTAGGTTAATCGAAAACTGCACTGTCTAGTACAATAACCACTAATATCCATATGTGGGCATTTAAAGTTATATTTAAAATACTGAAATTGGGTAAACTGAAAATTCAGTTTTTTAGTCTCACTAACCACATTCCATATGATCTATAGCTACATGTGGTTAGTGGAACTACATTACACAGCACAGAAATAAAACTTTTCCATCATCACAGAAAGTTCTACTGGACTCTGCTGGATTAGAAATAAGCGTTTTAAGAAGAACAATGGAAACGGATAAATAAGTGGCACTTAGACTCAAAACAATCAAGGACTCCAAGATTAGGGAACAATGTTAGAATGGAATTGAAATAAACTGTGCACTTTAGCTACCATAGAAGAGTCCATTAGTATTCACTGTTAAGGATCCTTTGTAAAATAAGCATAACGCTAGTGCCCATAGCAGGGGTGGATGTGAGGATTAGGTGAGGACTGCATGAGAAAGTGGTGCCCACGAACATGCACGACTCACAGCTCCTGCTGCGGACGGCGCAGCTGACTGCAGCGTTCACACTGCGGCCACACTTCCTACGAGCGGCGCCCAGCCGGGCACAGAGCGAGCAGAGTCCTAATACAGGAGCATCGCTCTTCTGACAGGCACCTTGGGCTCGAGGACTTCCCATTGGCTGGGCGAAAACTTCTCGAAACTATGCTGCAGCCTGAGACTCTTCCTAATGTGCCTAGTCCAGTCCTTCTTTCTCTTCTCCAGCTGTCAGACCTGCATCACCATCAGAAGGCTCTGCCCATCTTCTCCTGATGAATCTCTTGCATGTGTAACACTCCCTTGACATCAGTCTCTTGGTGGACCTAAACTAAATCAAAGTGTTTGCTGCTCTTAGTATTCCTTTCCAGAAGACTGTTCCTCACATTTTTCCCATGCAAAGACTCCTAGCAGTTCTATCAAAACTCCCACAATTACTGTTTCTTCCATTTCTCCTGACACCTTAGGGGTGAGAAGTTCTTATGGGTGTATCAGCTTTGCCAGCACAGGCTTTTTAAGACATCTTTTTGGTGTCCTCTGGAGACCTCTCTAATTTTGGGATCTTGGAAGGGAAAGGTTTTTCCATGTTACATTTGACTTTCTGAAGCTCATTCAAATTCAGACTTTGGTTTAGGTTACTTTCTTTCCAATTTTGCTGTGCTATAAGAACACATTGGACTTTTTTGTGGGGGATGGGGAGGGGTAGGTACTAGGGATTGAACACAAGACCTTGTACATGGGAAGCAGGTGCTCAACCACCGAGCTACACCTGTTCCCGATAAGAGTTGGTTTCTTTGTTGGTTTGTTCATTTGTTTTGTTTTGAACAGGTCCAGGGTTCCAACCCAGGATCTCGAACATGGGAAGCAGGCGCTTAACCACTTGTGCTATATCTGCTACCCAACACTGGACTTTTAATGATTAGTTTCATGGAAATTATTGTTTCCCTAATTCTTGAATCCTACAAGCTCTTGTCTTCTTCTTCAGCTTGATCAAAAACCCAAATC
This sequence comes from Cabassous unicinctus, assembly GCA_029593785.1. NCBI lineage: Eukaryota > Metazoa > Chordata > Mammalia > Cingulata > Chlamyphoridae > Cabassous > Cabassous unicinctus. Next base: position 12,891 of record JAQZBX010064995.1, on the reverse strand, counting down.
AAACTCCTTGGAGCACTGGAACTGAGTCCCAGTTTTCAATTGTTGCTGATTCAATGCTCATTTTATCTTTCTGGAGAATTTTACTCCTTTAGGTATACCTATCTCCTCACCCAGGGTTATATCTGGCAAAAATGTCAGCATTATTTATATGAAAAACACCTTAGATAGATGCCAGTGTTTCCCAGGTTGCTTTGTGTAACATGAATGCTGCAAGGTAAAAACATGTTTGTAGCAGATGTTGGCACGCTGTCAGTATCCTCTTGGGCCTTAGCATTGTAGTGGATCAGCTTCCAACTGCCAACACCAGTCTTTTGCCCGAGGACGTTGTCTTGTTCCAGAGCACTGTCCATTTGAGCTACAAGCCAGACATCCCTCCATCAATTACTGAGAAGTGCATCCTCTATGTTGGCTCTCAGAGCTTCCCACCAAAACTGTCACGGTGACTTGCTTGATAATGCACTTTTCTTCACCGCCTTCCCTTCCCTATCTCACTTCTCTACTCCCCTCTGGGTGCTACCTGAGGTCATCTCCCAAATAAACTTTTTGCACTAGAATTTCAGGGGACCCCTAACTAAGACGTTGTTGAATTAAGAAAAGACACTCCTTGGTCAAATATGTTTGGGAACTGCTAGCTTAAACAATAGTAAATATGCTTCCTAACTGTAAGACTTTGAAGCCCTAATTTACTTAGTGAATCTCTAGGGAAGAGAAAGTAGAAAGACTATACAAAGTTATTTGTTGTATTGATATTGTGGAATACAACACACACACACACACACACACACACACACATCCTCCATGGAACACAGTTTAAGAAGGACTATGAAGTGGTAACTGTGCCAAGAACAATTTTCCCCACCTTCATAGTATTATTCCACACAAAACTTACAAATACTCATTAAATCAAGGGAGGTACGAATACTAAAAGCATAACCACATTTTTGAGAAACAGTAGATAAGTTAATGAATAAGGCTTATTTTACATCGTGGGTTACTATGAAACTAGGATATCTGGGGAATGGATTGGAAAACAAATAAGCCCAGGACTGACTCACTCATCTTATAATAGGTGACAGAATTTCACTGAATGCTTAGCTAAGCAGTCCTGATTGTTCTCCAAGTAGGAGAAAATGCATTTTGAGATTCAGGCTGGTGTTTCTGCCTCCCAATTAATCTAGTTGCATATAGGTCCTTAGCCAATTCATTTTTTCATAATTAAGAGGACAAATGCTAACATAGCATGAACTAGAACTAATTGAACATGGCAAATACTATAAAACTAAAGTGGAGTTGAAATTAACTTCATTTAAACCCCAAGAGCAATTATTTCCTGTTCCAAAGACCTTGCGTGTCCAAAGGGCTAAATGAGCAGAACTCATATTGTGTCCGAGGTGAGCCTTATAAAGAGGTCTGACATTTGGTAACCTCTCTGGGGGTTTCAGGATGGCCCCCCAACATCTGACCCTGCCCTTGCTCTTGACGATACGTCTAAAAGTGGTTTCGTATTATGGGCCTATAGGTCAAATTTAGCTTTGAATGACGATTTTTATGAGGGGACAGTATATGTGTTTGTATGTGTGTTTATGTAAATGTGTGCATATGCATTATGGTTAAGTTCATGTGTCTGCTTGGCTACGTTATGGTGTCCAGATACTCGGGTAGAGTAAGCTCTGGCCTGATTGTTACTGTGAGGGCATTTCATGGATTTAAATCATCAGTCTATTGTTTGCATCTATGGCTGATTTCATCTACAATCAACAAAGAAGAATGCTTTTAGCAATGAGAGAAATCTCACCCGATCCGTTAAAATCTTTAAAAGAAATGATGATTTCAGTAGTCAGAAGGAAAAATTTCCACCTCTAACTTAGCCAGCAAGCTTCTCATTGAAACCTTCATCAGAGTTACCAGCTTGCAGCCTGCCCCAAAGAATTCGGACTTGTCAATATCCATGGCCACGTGAGCCAATTCCTACAATAAATCCCATAACATATTTACATAATATATATTCTGTAGGTTCTATTTCTCTGGAGAACTCTGACTAATACGCTATGGATGCTTGTGCATGCGTAAGTGCAAGTGCTTGTGTGTGTGTGTGTGTGTGTATAGAGAGAGACAGTAAAATCATAGCTGAAGCTATATATTTCTATAACAGGTGGGTTCAACTCCCTAAACTTCTGAGCTTGAAAGATTTTTAAGACTCTTTCCAATTTTGTTTTCTCTGCCGATATTAAAGTTTTTTATAGGTGCCACATTTACATCATTTTGAGCAACAAATGGAAACATTTCTAAACATCCATTTTAAAAATGTCTTCTTCATAAGTAGTCATTTATTAATTGTGTTTAAAGCATCACCCTTATTTTGAAAGGGAACATTAATTTTTTCTTTTCAGAATATCTGCTAGGTCATTGTCAGTTATTTTTCTGGAGCACTTGCTATTTCATAAAGGAAAAGTACTCAATTATTCTTATAGTTTGATAACTCTCAAGTATTTTGTTTCAAAATAGTCAGTGAAATTTTGTCTAGCAAATGAATTTCTTGGTCATTCCTGACTCATTACAAAGTGTTGCACAGATTCGACTACGTTTTATAGGTTGCAGCAGACAGACCCCAAAATGGCCTCCAATTATCCCCATGTCCTGGGATTCAACGCCCTTGTGTAGTCCTCTCCCTTTGAGTGTGGGTGGGACCTATGGCTTGTTCCAAGGAAGAGAATATGGCATGGGTGGTGGGATGGCACGCCCTCATGGTTACATTGCATAGGATTGTAACTTCTGCTCTGCCAGCAGGCTCTATTGACCTCTCCCTTGCTGGCTTTGATGAAGTAAGATGCTCTGTGGAGATGTCCATATGGCAAGGAGCTGAGGGAACCCTCCAGCTGGCAGCCAGCCAGTAGCTAAGGCCCTCTGGCAAGAGCTTGGAGGGGATCCTTCCCTAGTTGGGCCTCCACTGAGACCTCAGCTCTGGCTGACATCTTGATGCAGAGGTCCCAGTTAAGCATGCTTGGACTCCAAACTCATATAAACTGTAAGATAATAAATGTATGCTGCTCTGAGCTGCTAAGCTTGTGATAATCTGGTGAGCAGTGATCAATAACTAACACACAGGTTTTTGCCTTTATAAAAGTAACCAATCTTTGCAGCAATAACTTGCTTATGAAGAATGCAGTGAACGCATTTCACATGTGGGGCTCTTCCTGTAAACTTCACCTAGTAATTGTTTTTAAAATTCCAGTTAAAGCAGCTTCTCCATCAGCAGTTCCACTATACTGTTTTTCATGAAATATTGTTTTTATTTTAAAAATTACTCCAAGATAAGATATTCTTATGAAGAATGAAGTTTTGATACAGACTACAACATGGCTAAACCTTGAAGACATCATGCTGGGTAAAATATGCCAGACACAAAAGGGCAAACATTGCATGATCTCACTGTGATGACATAACTAGGATATGTAAATTCATAAAGACAGAGAGTAGATTTACAGGTTACCAGGGACTTGGGGAAGAAGGGAATGGAGAATCAGTTCTTGGTGGGTAGGAGGTTTCTGTTTGGGATGATGGAAAACTTTTGGTAATGGATGGTAGTGATGATAGCACAACATTGTGAGTGTAGTTGATGCCACTAAATTGTATGCTTGAAAGTGGTTACAATGGGAAAATTTATCTTGTATAAAAATATAATAATAATAATGATGATGATTAGGTTGTGCTCTGTCACATCTCCCTTCAGACTGTCCAGTGCTCCTCCTCCTCCCCCATCTCATTCACAGAAAAAGCCCAAGTCCTTACATATCCCATTTTGAGGATTGGTTTTTAAGACAGTTGCTTGTTTGGTGAGGGTTCCTTTAGTTTAAAGGAGATAACATAGTATAAATTCACCTAACTGGGCATGCGTAAATGGCAGTGTGTTGTAATATTTGGGAATCAAGCTAATGAAAGAAGGCCCTACTGTTGACCCCTTAGTTCAGTGGGTCAACACGCCTCCCTCAGGGCATTGCATGCACTGGATGGGGCACAAGAGAATTTGACTTGCACTTAGAGTCATGATAGTTTAGGCTATGCTGTGATAACAAGTAGCCCTCAAATCTCAGTGAGTTCATGCAATAAAAGTGTATTTCTCAAAGAAGACAGGTGTGGATTGCACAGCCCTCCCCAATGTTATTGCTTCGCTTCTAGGGTCACTGCAGCTGCAGAAGAGAAGGCTGTGGTCAGTCTAGGAAGCTGTCCCATTGTCTAGAATCCAGTCACATGACTCTAACATAACTGCAAGGGAGGCTGGGAAATACAGGGAAGTGCATGGATACTTGGTGGGCATTAAAAACCTGCCACATAGGTTCAATCCATGTGCTGAATACTAGTGAAGTGTATTTTTTTCTTTTTCTAATATAAAAAAGAAGCCTAGCTATTTTCTTTGCCTACTGCAATAGGTCATTCTGTGTATTTACTACATTCTGGAGATCTCAGCTTAGACAATGATGGCATAAAACACATATTTAACCAAAATAGGATGTTGTTTTGTCATTTCTTCTTTGTGCTACAAATCAAATATTTAAAAATCTGGTTATTAATGGTGTCTTTTTAAAGATTTTCTGTATAGTCATGGTCTACTGCCATGTCCACAGAGGACATTGCCTGTTAACCATGTCAACATTGGTTGGTCAAAATGCTGGGCAAGCACTCCCTCAGGGGGCGGGGGGGGGGTACTGAAAAAAGAAAGAACAAAGACCAAGTCCGTTCCCATGGTTTTGTATTGATTGCTATCTGGTTCAACATCATTTTGAAATTATTCATGGGAATAATGGCTAGAAGATTTGATTTGGGATGATTCTGTCTAGTAAAGGCAAAGAGGAGGAATTAAAAACATCCTTTGTCTCAAGGACACAGACAACAAACCAATAAACATTTGCTGAATATGTGTGAAGTGAAGGCTGTGGGTCCACTGTAGGCCACTTTAGTCTAAAGCCAGAGTCGTGAACGTTGAACAAGTAGGAAAACAGGCAAAGAAGGGAAGGAAGCAGATCATAAGAATGAAAACAATATCCTCTGGTCAAAAGGGTAGAAGAAGGTGCCTTATGCATTGTCTGGAGCAGAGGATTCTATGCCTCAGTGCCAAGTTCACCCATGGGTACTTTCTCTCTCGCTGTCACTTGGCTTCCCCTGTCAAAACCTTTGATACTCTACTCTATATGTGGCCTCCCAAAATGTGGCTCAGCCCCCACTCCTTCTGGGTTCCGAGACTGAAACCATTCTTTGCAAAGGAATCCATATTCCTGTGGCTGGACAACTTTTCTCTCTCAGACATTCAAACATGAAAGGCTCCCTTAGCCCTCCCTGCAATAAAGTTTGGCTGCCTTCAGGGCCCAGCACAACCCCCTTTGGGGGAAGAAGGATACAGCTCCACCTCCCTGCTTGAGATCTGATTTACCCTTCCTATTGGTAGTCTTCAAGAGCACATTCTTCTACCTAAGCTTCTGGAAGAGCTGCCTGCTGGGCATACGTCTCAGCCTATACCTGAGTGTGTGCCGTGAGATCAGCAGAACCTTTTATGATTCCACCAGCCAAATCCATCTTGTCTTCCCTGCATTAGGGACATTCTGGTGCCATAGAAACAGCAACTATGTAAACTCCACCAAACCCCAATAGAATGCAAGAATCTTATGGCGTTCTGATGTTTGTTGCCACCAGTTGTTAATACCCTGGCTTATTAACCAGCTGCCTCCCCTGGTCTCAATGTGCCCTGGCCTTGTGGACTTTGTAACTTTGACCCACTGACTCCTCCAAGTTCTGACAACTTTATACATCTTCACACTGGCCTCTCTCTCTCAGTTCACAGATCCTCAGGCCAGAAAGCCACTACCTTCCACCCAATGCTGATAGAATCTTTCCTTTTCCTAGTGTCCAGGTCTGTCTTTTCTAACAGTACTTAGAGTTTGGGTTTCCTAGGCTGCTCAAAAGTAATACTGGCTGCTGGCAATCCTTAGCTCCTCTGCCACATGGCAAGGCACATGGCGGCATCTGCTGGTCTTTCCCGTCTCTTCTGGGTTTCGTTGCTTTCAGCTTCTTGATTCTGTGGCTTTCTCTTTCTCTCTCTCTGTATATTCTATTTAAGAAGAACTCAAGTAAAAGGATTAAGACCCATCCTGAATGCGGTGGGTCACACTTTAATTGAAGTATCCTCATCAAAAGATCCCACTTAACATAGGTCCACACCCATGGGAATGAATTAAATTTAAGAACATGTCTTTCCAGTGAATATACAGCTTTTACCCAGCACACGTGGTATTAGTGAACTGAAACAGAGCAAAGACATAGTAAATTTGGAAAAGGGAAGAAACAACCCCTCTTGGGTTATCCAAGACCCCAATCTAGTTCTTGCACAGCAGTTACCAACCGTATGACCTAGAAAAGTCATTAAACATATCTGAAACTCAAAATTCTTCATCTGTAACGGTGGGTAATAAAACCTGCCCTATTTCCACATGGTCTTGTATGAGTCAGAGTGAGTCCTCAACAAAATGCAAAGGGCTCTGAAAATGTGAGCTAACACCTTTACTCTATAATCAAGAAAGTCCTGGTACTGTCTTTTATTCCCTTTATTTTACAATGTGCTAATTATATTATTTGCATACTGCTAAGTACATTATTTTAAAATACTCGCCTCCCTTTCTTTGTGTCCACTAGAAACCCAGACAGCAGCTGACTTTCTGGATACACTTTGTTGCTGCTGCTGCTGTTGCTTTTTCAAGTGGGGAGTGGGATATCAGATACCATCATCTTGTTATTGACCTAGCACCCAACTATTTGCCTGGCATGGTTGGCTCCATTTCAAGGTATTACTTTATTCTACTTGTCTTAGAGTCTAAAGACCCTTCTGGTGAGCACCCTGGGGTGGAGAGGGGTCTGCAAATTTCAGAGTTATGAAAGGTTAGACACAGCTTTGTTAATAAATTCAGGCTTTCCATAAGGTGGCAGCTGCTTGGGTGAGTCTATGGACAAACAGACAGCTTTGCACAGAAACAAACTCTTCATACCCAAAATGAAAGCCACAGGGTACAGAATCGCATTCTTATGATACATTAATATTGTTCTTGTGTTTACGTATCGGATGAAAGTGGCTGAACAGGCACTTTAATGTGATAGATTGATTATAGATACCCGGCACTCAGGGATGTGCAGTTGTTTAGTCTTTGGATTCATTGTAGTGCACTAATGAACAGATAGAAGAGGGGAAGTGTGAATTTAATGATTAGAATAAGAGACAAGCTTGAGCATTTTAGTGAGCTCCCACTGTGGTGCACTCAATGCATCTACCTCTATTCAACGTCTCCACCTGTAAAACAGCAGTGCTTACCTTGCACAAAATTCTTGGGAGCGCTGCTTTAAATTACAAAAGTTGATCAAGAGAATTTGTTGTTAGCTTTCTCCTCAGCAGTCAGGCCAGGCTTTTGCTTCTTTTCTTGGAAGAGGAAAGGGTTGAACTTAGCAGGGGGATGGGTAGGGGTGGGAATGTAAAATGAATGGTGACTTACCTGTCACTGTTCACAACGACTGTTGAAAATATTATGAATATGCACTGGGGTAAGCAAGGTCAATAAATTGGCAAAAGTGTTCAATCAGTATTTATAGAATGAATGAATGAAGTTAAGGTCAGAGGGGAGAGAATGGAGAATAAGGAAAAGAAACTCTAGTTTCAGATCTCCTTTGCACCCATTTTCTGTCTGCTCAGCAGGTCCTGAAGACCTAAATCTTCTGGAAAAGGAGACCCAAGGGCTGATTTGAATTCCTGGGTGGCATCCCCAGACTCAAAAATCAAGCATCCAGGGATTCTGAGATTTATTTGTATGTTTTGCCCTATTAGTCAAACACTGAATGGCCTCTATTTAAGAAATTACTGGTTTAGAAAATGTTTTGGACACACAAAAAAGAACTTGATTTTAAAAAAGTTATTGCAGAGCACGTGTAGCTCAGCGGTTGAACACCTGCTTTCCATGTACGAGGTCCAGGGTTCAATCCCTGGTACCGCCTTAAAAAAAGTTATTCATTTATTGTGATATTAATAAACTATATAGTCTCTTCAAGACATTGAGCCAGGTCTTATGAGATGTGTGGGGGCCCATTTTTTCACTCAGTATGTTTTCAAAAGGCCTGGTAATTCAAGGCCTGGTTATAGGAAGAAAATTGAGACATGAAAAATAGTTAATAGTACTTAGCATTAAAGCCTTTTCCTCAGTTAACACATGATAATCTTTGAGTATGGCTCTTTGACGCATTCTTAGTATAGCTACAACAAATTTTCCTATGAACTATTTCATTTTCTTTTTTTAAATAAATATTGTTCTAATACAGTGCAAAATTCAAGAGGGAGAAAAGTTCCCCTCTTACCCATGCCCCCCATCATCCAGCTCCCCTCTCTGGAGTTAACCATGTTATCAGTTTCTTGTTTATCCTATCACAGGATCTTCTAAATATTTAAAACATAATGGGATTGTAAGAGAAGATCTCGTATCAGAGCTGTCCAGTACTTTTCTCCCAAATGTGGTCTTTGGGGACAGATATCTTATTTGTCTTCTCTATGAATTCCTGAGGGGATTTAACATTTGCACTCTTTTAGGGCCCTGTGATAGCTAATTGTCTGTGTCAACTTGGCTAGGCTATGACGCTCAGTTGTTTGGCCAAACACTGGTCTAGATGTTAAAACCGTGGGCAGGAAAAACTGCTTTGTGGAGATTTGTAACTGCTAACTACAGCAAATTTACTTTTAATTGTAATTTATGTTACCTGAGGCATTTATAACATTGCTGTAATCAGATGCCTTCCTTGCCCCTCACTTAAAGCCAGTTTGTTTAGCTTATTTCCATTCCTTTACTTGTTACCTTATGCTGAGTGAACTACAATTCTGTTGTAACCTGTAACAAAATGCTTACCTCAGCTCGCTTTTGTCAGTTTTCAAGGGCTTCTCAGCTGTGCTTTCAACTTCCCTATTAACTATAACCGAAACATAACCAAACAATATCTGCCAGCTTAAATAAAGCCACTATTTTCACCTCTCTTTGACTCCCATAAAAACCCTAAGCTCTTTAGACTTGGGGAGACAGATTTGATCCAGGAGTTCCTATCTCCATGCTGGTCAATGTTGCATTAAAGCACATTCTTTTCTCAAAATCCCGATGTCACGGCGTTGACTTCAGTGTGTGTCGGGCAGTGAGCCCTTGCTTGGTGACAACATTGCTGTGAAAGTATTCCATAGATGTGACTGGCATCTGCAATTAGTTGACGTTACGTAAAGGAAGTTATCCTCAATAATGTGGGTGGGTCTTATCCAGTTGGCATCCTTAAGAGCAAAGAACTGAGGTTTCCAGAGAAAGAAGAAATTCTGCCTCGAGCCTATGCCATCGACTCTCAAGCTTCCAGTCTCCTGGCCTCCCCTATGGATTTCAGACTCAAGACTGCAACAACACTTTTATCAGAATTTCCAACCTGCTACCCTACCCTACCCTACAAATTTCAAACTTGCCAGATAATATGTATCTCTTATTGGTGGTTCTGTTCCTCTGGAGAACCCTGACTAATACAGGGCAGATTCTAAGAGAGCACAGAGGTCTTATTATGAGAGCTGTCAGAAAAGTGGATGTGGAGGTAGAGATGATGGCAAATGTGCAGTTGTGGATCCAGAGCTGGCACCAAGAAAATCTCCATATCCAGGAAAATCCCTGTACAGTGCAAGTTGAGGTTCACATAGCAAGATGACCCAAAGGCACAGCTGGCAGTGAAATACCTTATTATGGTCTAACTTCCAGCATCTGAAGATGAGGGCTTATTCATTTTTCTGTTGGCATATTCCTTGCAAATTTTAAAATATCACTAGAATTCAATTCCTACCAACACCTCCCAGCAGTGGCAGCCAAGGGAGTGTGTGATGCCCAGGACAAAATGCATGTTGTCACATTGCTTGGACCTTCTTTTCTGATAATTTTTATCTACTAAAATTTGTATTATACAGATTGTCAGAAATGATGAGGTTGCTGCTGACCATGGAAAAATGGAACTTCAGCATCCTTTGGTTCATGGCATACCCTCCTCCACCTGGGGCTGCAGCTCCTTTATTGGAAGGCTTACTGACACAGCTAGGATTAAGCCTCAGCTCTGATGCTGGAGAAATCTCAAGATATTGGAAGCAGGACACAGTATCACCTGGGTCTCCATCTCCAGGAGATCCACAGAGTGGTGGCAGAATTTGAGCTCATACACCATGGGCATGAGCTTCAAGAGGTAGTTCAGGGAGACAGGTTAGCTAAAGATTTCTAGCAAACTTTTCAGCCATAATATCCCTCCTGCATCAGGGTCTCCCATCTACCACATACTGGAGAGCCTCTGTCACACCCAGGCCACACCATACAGTGCCCCTTTGTCTGATCTTTACTTTGAGTTCAGGGTATGGAATTAAGAACGAGCAGGAAGAGCATTTACTCAAAAGGAGACTCAGTCACTCACCCTTTTGCAGTTTATAATGTGTATGGTTTTCTTTGGCTGCTCAAGAAATACCATGCAATGGATTGGCTTAAAAAATGGGAATTTATTAGCTCATGGTTTATTTTTTGAATGTCCATATATAGTTTTATTAGAACATAGCCATGCTCATTCATTTACATATTTTTGAGAGTTTTTCTTTATTTTTAAAGGAGTTTTGGTTTACACAAATTTTACGTAGAAAGTATACCTCATTCCTTCCCCCTCCCACACTCTCCCCCATTAACAACGTCTTTCATTAGTATGGTCCATGTGTTACAATTGATTAACACATTTTGAAGCATTGCTACTAACCACGATCTATAGTTTACATTATGATTTACACTTTGCACCACACAATTTAATAGGTTTTGACAAAATATGTAATGGTTTGTATCTGTTATTGCAATATCATGCAGAACTATTCCAATGTCCCCAAAACGTCCCATGTTACACCTCTTCTTCCCTCTCCCTCCCCTCAGAACCTCTGGTGACCACTGTCTTTATATCAATGTTACAAGTTTCTCCATTGTTAGAATAACAACTCTACTTCAGTCCGTGGTTGCATTTCCCCCTTATGTTTGTTCACTCCTCAATTTTGAGGATTTGGGGATGGTGATGTCCACTCTGCTTTCAGCTGAAAGGGGGATTAGATCCTATGAGGCAGATGGATAGAACTCTCTTGCTTACAGTCAAGGACATAAAGGACCTGTATTCCTAAATATTTGATTGTCTTAGTTGTTATTGTAAATGGAATTTTTTTATTTCTTCCTCAGATTGCACATCAGTAGTGTATAGACACACTATTGATTTTTGTGTGATTCTACCAAATCACACACACACACACACAAAAAGTGGTATTGATTCTACCACTTTGCTAAACTCATCTATTTGTTCTAGTAGCTTTGTTGTGGATTTTTCAGGAGATTCTAGATATAGGATCATATCATCAGCAAATGGTGAACGTTTTACTTCTTCCTTTTCTATTTGGGTGCCTTTTATTTCTTCACCTAGCCTAATTGCTCTAGCTAGAACTTCTAGCACAATATTGAATAACAATGGTGACAGTGGGCCTCCTTGTCTTGTTCCTGATCTCAGCGGGAAACTTTTCAGTCTTTCACCATTGAGTACAATGCTAGCTATAGGTTTTTTTTAAATCAAGGTTTTTGTGTGTGTGTGTTCAAAACATTTTCTAAACCAGCAATTTCCTAAATTGAGGCCATTCAGTGTTTTTTATTTTTACCAGGAGGTCCTGGGGATCAAACCCAGGTCCCTCTATATGGGAGATGGACGCCCAACCACCCGAGCCACATCAGTCCCCCTATTATATCTTTTAAGGTTGACCAAAGATACCTAAATTTACAGTCTTTTCCCATACAGGGTGGTCATATACTAAATCAGGCTTAGTTTATCATGAGCATTCAAAAAACCAGACCTAGGGGGAAAAACTAGGTCTGGGGACACATGCATGTTTTCTAATATAGTGAATGTTTAGCCTACCCTGATTATCAGAAAATCAGGACAGTGAGAATATTTGCATTACATTGTCTAGTTTTTTGGCATACAGTTGTTCATAGTATCCTCTTATGATCTCTCTTATTTCTGCAGGGTCAGTAGTAATGTCTTACTTCTCAGTTCTGATTTTATTATTTGTTTGCATCTTCTCTCTTTTTTCTTTGTCAGTCTAGCTAAGGGTTTGTTGATTTCGTTGATCTTCTCAAAGAACCACTTTTAGTTTTGTTGATTCTATTGATTTTCTGTTCTCAATTTCACTTATTTCTGCTCTGATCTTTACCATTTCTTTCCTTTGGCTTGGTTTGGTATTAGTTTGCTTTCTTTTTCTAGATCCTCCAGATGTTCAGTTAGATATTCAATTTTAGCTGTTTCTTCTTTTTTAATGTAAGCATTGAGGGCTATATATTTCCCTCTCAGCACTGCCTTTGCAGTCTCCCATAGGTTTTGATATGTTGTATTTTCATTTTTCTCAAGATATTTGCTGAATTCTCCTGTAATTTCTTCTTTGACCCACTGGATATTTAAGAGTGTGTTGTTTAATGTCCATATAATTATGAATTTTGCCTTTTTCTATCCATTATTTATTTACAGCTTCATTCCATTTTAATCAGAGAAAATGTTTTGTATAATTACAATCTTTTAAAATTTATTGAGACTTGTTTCGTAACCCAGCATATGGTCTATCTTGGAGAAAGATCCATGAGTATGTGAAAAGAAAGTATATCCTGCTGTTTTGGGGGGCAATTCTCTATAGATATCTGTTAAGTCTAGTTCATTTGTCTTATCATTCAGGCTCTCTGTTTCTTTCTTTATCCTCTGTCCAGATGTTCTATCCAATATTGACAGTGGTGTATTGAAGTCTCCAACTAT
>JAQZBX010064994.1:0-16386 GCA_029593785.1 Cabassous unicinctus | reverse complement strand
CGCAGGCCGGCCGGCCTGCCCTCACAAGGAGGCCCCGGGAGGCGAACCCGGGGCCTCCCATATGGTAAACGGGAGCTCTATCCATTGAGCCACACCTGCTTCCCTGGACATTTCTTTTAAGATCTAGGCCCATGGGGACCTGGACTGTGATCCTAGGCAAGTCATGTCTCCTTTCTGGGCCTCAGTTTCCTCTTCTGTAAAACTTGGAATGGGATCCAATGTTCTTTAGCGTCCCTTATAGCAGGTAGGCCCGAAACACTGGAGTGAAGAAATGCAGTGGGAATGCCCACCTGGAGGCCATAGTTTTCTTTGCATAAGACCTCTAGCTTCAGGGTCAGTGTGTTCTGCCCACATGCAGTTTCTGTGTTGCCACATTCAGCTCAAATACCTTCCATGGATCTCCATTGCCTAGAGAAAAAAGGAGGACCCTCCTCTGGCTGCTGTTTGAGGTTTATGTAATTTGGACCCCGCTTAACTTTTGACCGTATGTCCCACTGTTGTCCTCTACACTCCTGAGCTTCACCCTAGGTTTACTGGTTGGTATCTGCATTCATCTTCTCTCCTCCATTTTCTACCTTCTCCATCTCTTTTTCCAACCTAAAATCTCAGCAAATAAATTTCCCATCTTCTAAGGTTTAGTTCTCCAGGAAGCTCCCCTGACATTTCTGATTGGGGCTCTCCTCTGGGTGTAATAATAAGAAACTCAACTCAAACTAGTCTGGAAAGAAAATAATGGAGACGAGTGATTCATGTAACTGTGAAGTCTAAGGTAAGCCTCAGGCACAGCCTGATCCAGTGGGACAAAGTTTGGCATCGACATTTTGTCTCTCCCTATCCATCTCTTTTCTTTGCTTCCCTCTGTGAGGCAGGGTCCTTCCTCATAGGATGCAAAATGTATGGCCCCTGAAAGGCCCAAGCCTGGTTCCATATGGCTTGAAACTCAAAAGGAAGAAGTATCCTCTCTCCCCCGGCATCTTCATATTAATCAGAGAAGATGGATTGGTCTTGCTTGGGTCATACAGCCATCCTGAACCAATCGCTGCCTTCAAGTAGAAAGCCACTTCCCTGATCGGCCAGGGGGGACCTCTGCCTCAGCCTTGGTGGGAGGAGGGGGCTGGGACAGATTCCCTCACCCTGACCACGTGGACTGGGGGAGGTGTAGTCCTCCAGGCAAAAGCAGGAGGTTATGACCAGAAGTGAAAAAGGGATGCTGTTCAGACAAAAACAAGAAGCACCCATTCTCTTCTCACCTGCTCTGGACTTCCACAGCACTTACCCTCTGTCCATTCATTTGACCATAATCACACATTGCCCTGCTTTGGGAGCTATGGAGGCCATGCTGAACAATTACTCACACAAAAATTTTGATGAGCAGAGAAAATATAATTGCTCTATTTTTCCCATAACTAACCAGACTATCCTCCCAATATTGGTTAGAAGGGAAAAAAAAACCAAACTAAGTTATCCAGTATGATTGAATATAGTAAGCTCTGATCATTTTAAACAGTCACATTAGGAAACGGCTTCTGAGTGCACATACTCAGCTGCTGCACTTCCTAATATGGGGTCCAGATGCAGGGGGAGAGGAGGGCTTACAAATCTATGTGGCAGTAAAGATGCACCCTGGTCTGGGGGAGAATGTCCTGCCTGCCCCCTCCCCACAGTGCACTGCAAGAGCCTGTGGTGGGTGAAGATTACAAGCCATCTCTTGTGGCTCGGCCAGGGCCCAGGGGCACCCTTTGGCTGTCCTGGCCTCTCTCAATGCCCCCTGGATGCCATTAACTCCTTGCCTCCTGTGGGACTCACTTCACCCTGCTGCAGCAGACCCTACAGGGGTGTGTGTGTGGGAGGGGGGACTTGGCTCCCCCTTTTGCTCTCCTACTCCTGGCTGGGCTTTAATGGCACACAGGGTGCCTATTTTGTCCACTCCTTAGGAGGATTCTCTGAGCTGAGTCCCCCAGACCTAGCCATTGAAGTGCTAACAGGGGAGATAAAGGAATTTAGAAAATCCTCCCTGAGACAATAGCTTGGTTTACAAGACTCATTGTTAACCCAAGCTATTGTCCCCACCCATAATCCTATTTTGTGTGTCAATAACTGAACTGTGCCCCAACCTTTCTTTCTGCATCCCTTTTGAAACAAAGTCTAATCTCCCTCCAGGTGGCTAGCTCCCTGGGATGGACCCAAGAAGGTCTCCCTCCGAGAAGGCAAAAGAGAAAGCACATTAAAAATGAAAGACCTCATCCACATCGCGTGGGTGTCAGACGTCTCCTTTGCTGAATTGCCTGCTCCTTGAGGCCCCTCGCCGCGCTGTCACTCAGTAGATATTCCCTGGGTGGGTAAGGCTGTGTTCTGTGAACAAAACTGGGATCACGTTATTTTGTAAAGCGCCTTGTGCCATTAACCCCATCAATTAATTCTTTTGGCAGGCAGTCACTGGGTACCTGCTGGGTGCCGGGCACTGTGCGGGCACTGCAGGAAGACAAAAATGATTGAAGCTGGGGGGTATGCTGCTTGCTGATGGGAGGCACCCACAAGTCAAAGAGTTGCCTCAAATTGGAGGGACTCCCGAGTAACTAAATGGATGTTACAGATCCCCTGGGAATTCCTAGTCTGACTCCCATGCCTCCTTACAGGTCCTTGGGGCAGCTCGCCAATGCTCCGTTTCCTTCTCTCCTCCCCTGCTGGTGTCAAGCATGCAAAGACCTCTGATTCTTAGAACATGCTTAATGTGTCATTGCTTGACCCAGTCTATAAATATTGGTGCCCGCAGTGCCAACTTCCTGATGCTTGATGGGGAGGCCACCCTGGAAGTGTGGTTCAGTTGAGCCCCTGATTTATTTCTTGGGTTACAGACAAGTGAGAATTCTTAATGGAAGCAGCTTCTTTACTGACCCAGGAAATGTGGAGAGGGCAGAAGCTGGCTAAGTCCTTCCCTTCTTGATATTTTTGGCTATAGCTGGTCTGCATGTCATAGTCTCCACTCAAAGATGGACGTGCCTGGGGATTGATTCTGGCTTTGGGCAGCTCACACAAGCAGGGTGTAAATTTCAGACCCACTGTAGCTAAAATAAGCAAATGAAGCTGCAGTAATTGTAGGACAGCAAATGGATGATTGCAAAGTGGAGTGGAAATGTGTTGGTTTTTTTAGGGCAAAAGGAAGGGCAAAAGTTTGCCAATGGGCTTTACCAGAGATAACTCAATGGCTGAGCCATTTGGGATTGGGAAAGATTCTCCAGCATGGTGGGATAGAAGGAACACCAAACTTGGAGAGTCACTTTTAAATTCTAAGCTTGTATCTGCCACTAATTAGCTGTGAGACCTTGGGAAAGTCACTTTTCCACCTCTGGGTTTTGTTTCTTCATTGACAAAACAAGGCAATTGGGCTTAATCTCCAAAATTCTTTCCAGGTCCCAGAGGACATGGTTTTGTGGTCCAGCTGGGATTTCCTTGCCTTGGCACCTTTGCAGACCTTCATGATCTTTCAGTTGGAATGCAACGGAAACTACTCAAAGCAAGCTGCTGTCATCAGCCAATCTTATGTCTACACAGAGGAAACGGCTGTGGTTCAGGGTGAGTGGTGGGGCAAGACAGGGCTCACCATGCTACTGTGTTCAATGGCCTCTTTTTAAAGGGCAGTTTCTAGAGGCGTGGGCTGTGTCTTAACACATTATATTGGGGGACAAGTAGCACTACTACCAATTTAAAGGGAAGAGAGGATAGGCTTAAGTAACTGAATAGCTTGTTTGCCCCGTTGTTCACTAGCTGTGTGGTCTTGTACAGCTTTTCTGGATTCAGCTTCCTCATCCAAACAATGAGGAGGCTCTTGAGAATCCCTTCCAGCTTTGCACCTGCTACCACGCCAGGGCGACGGCATAAGGAAGTGCCTCCCTCATTAAAACAAAACAGAAAACGTTCCGCTATCCAGGGCTTGAGAGTAGCGAAGTTTTCTGAGGGAGACTCGAGCAGCTCTCTGAGGAGCAGAAGTCAAAGCTCATCCTGCAGGGTGGCAAAACTGAGCTGGAACAGCTGGGAAGTTGTTAGCATAGCCAGCCCTTCCTACCCGGAGTCCTCCTCGGCGAGCTTTGGGTTTGGCTTTAATAAGGGCTACTGTTCTTACAGAAATCCACTGGTCAGTCACAATGTGAGAAGTGAGATCAGAAGGGTTTCACATGGTGTAGAGAAATCTGATGGTAGCTTCAGCAGGCGCCACGCATTGCTATTTATTGAGCAGCTATTAAGTGTCAGCCTCTGGTGTTAGGCACCCCTGGATTGGTACTGCACCTATGGTAAGCAGTGGCTGTTTTTCATTCTTTGGACAACCAAAACCTGAATCTCCTTCCTATGGGGTGAGTCTCTGTGGGAGGCAAAGCCCTGCCTTCCATATTGGAAACCAAATAGGGCAAGAGGCTTTCTCTCTCATCACCCCCTCATCCTTAGGGTATGGACACAGGGCCCAGGCCCCATCAGTCGGACACTCCTGCCTGGACTCTGATTCATGAGCAAATAAGCAAAGACAAAGGGACCGTTTGAATTAATTCATGGCAGAGTCCAGCAGCAGTAGATAGGGGACAGGTGCCCTAGCCTGTCTGTTCTCGCTAAAAGCTGCTTTTGCTACTGGCTTCTTGGCTGTCTGCAGCTTCCGTAGCTCTTATCCATTTTCCAAGCTTTATTGTGGGTGTTTTCTGAGCAGCAAGGGGACAGAAAAACAAAGTCAGGGTGCTGAAAAGGAGATTGTGGGGAGGGGAAAAGGGGGCTGGTGACAAGGTTCAATCCCTTATAGGCTAAAGATAAGCAGGACCTTGGGAAGCCTCACAATGAAGAAGCAGAGAAGGCTGAGGCCCAGTGGCCATCACTGTGTGGCCCTGGAAAGTGTCTTAGTTTCCCTGCTGCTGAACAAATACCCTACAATGGGTCGGCTTAACAGCAGGAATTTATTGGCTTCTGGATTCAGAGACCAGATGGCTCACTTCCTCCCAGGGTCAGTATCTTCTGTCTGGCCAGCATTCTTTGGGGTTGCTTGGCTTTTCCACCACATGGCAGTGTACACGGTGATGTCTTCTTTCTCTTCCAGGTTCCACTGGCTTCCAGATTTTGGCTGCTCCCCGTGGCTTCTCTTTCCATGTCCAATTTCCTTTGCTTACAAGAACTTCATCCAGATTGGATTAAGACTCACCCTCATCTTCAAAAGTCCTATTTACAAATGGGTTCACATCCACAGGAGCAGGGGTTGAGACCTGAACATACCTTTTGTGGGGGACTTGATTCAATCCCATCAGCAAGTCACTGTGCCCCCTTTCCTCTGGGACACTTCTTACCCTCTGCATTTCCTTGCACAGAGTGGGTTCCCCATCGACGCAGCAGTTCTACAAGGTTCTATTCCTAGCCATAGCTCAAACAGAGCCAACCTTGGCCTTACACCTTGGATTTGGAATTGGGCCAGAGAGACAGTGTCTGGGTGGCTGGGATGTAATATATGGCCTGGGGTACAGTTGGGCAGACAGCTGCAATTTGCACAAAGCCTGGAAAGGAAGACAGCTGGTTTGCAGAGAGAGGGAGAGAGTGAGAGTGAGCTTGAAGCAGAGGCTCTAAGAGAAGCAGAAGAAACAACGAAAGGAGGAGGGTTGTCTGGACCCTTTGTAGCTCCAGTGCTTTGCTAAAGCAGCATCTTGCCTGAGGGTTCTGAGAGGTGCCACCTATCTTTAAGAAAAACAAACAAACAAGCAAACAACTCACCTTTGTTGCTTGACTTGTGTGATTTCTGTTGCTTACAATCCAACAGGCCCAACCAAGATCTTTTCTCATACAGAGCCCGCAGCAGACAGGCCACTGGTGACTAGTATAGACACTGTTGAAAGACATTATCCAGGCTGAAAGGGCAGCTCTGCAATAGGTTCCCAGCCATCCCTCTTCCCAAAGCAATTATTTATTTATTTATTTTTTAAGATTTATTTATTTACTTGATCCATTTTAAAACCCCCCTTCCCCATTTGCTGTTTTGTGTCCATTCGCTGGGCAATTCTCTGTGTCTGTTTCATCTCTTCTCATCCTCCTCCTCCAGTCTTCACCAGGATTCGATCCTGGAGACCTCTGATGTAGTAGAGAGGTGTTCTGCCATCTGCGCCACCTTGGCTCCTGGTTTTCGGAGCTTTCGGAGCATCTCATCTTGTCTCTCTCCTTTTACGTCATCATCTTGCTGCATGGCTCCCGGGGCCTGGCGGCTCACCGGCACACAGAGCCTGGCAGCCCATGTGCCTTCTATATATATTTTTTTATTTTACCGGGAGTTCCCGGGGAACGAACCCAGGTCCCTCCATATGGCAGACGGATGCCCAACCATTTGAGCCACATCCGCGCCCCCAAAGCAATTCTCGTAGAGCCTTACCTTGAAGAAAGCTAATGGCCCTGCTTCTCCTTCATCCATTTCCCACTGGTCCAAACTAAGCAAATCAGCACTTCTCAGTTACCTGAAAATCATGGTAAAATGCTGATCCTGATTCAGCAGGTGGGATGGGGTCCCACAATCTGCATTTCTAAGAAGCTCCCAGGTGAAGAAGATGCTGCTGGTCCAAGGGCCAAACTTGGAAAAGCAAATATGTAGGCTCCCTATGCCAGGAATGACGAGCTGTCAATTAGGATTCCCAGATCAGCCAGCCGGGTTGTAACTATCCTGAGTAAGGAAAAACAAAAACAAAAAACTTCTCCAGTTTTAATTAATGAAAAAAAAATCCAAATAGAGCATATTTGCCAAGAAATACCATTTTATTCCTTTTAAGGGTATGCAGGGAGTAGCAAACATTAAAGAAAGAAGGCACAGATAAGCACACATTGTAATTAGCATATCAATGACCAATAATTAAAGAGGGATTTCTACAGTGCTGGAGGATATTTGAACAGCTTTTCTCTCTCAAATTCTCAAGTAGTTTAGATATCTCTGTCTTCTCTCAGCTTGCTCATATTTGTTATTTGAGCACAGTCCATTAAAAAAAAAATAGAGCAACATTAAACTTCAGCTTATCCTTTAACGTAGTGTTCACAGATTCCTCAGTAACAGCCCCACGGATGGTGCCAATCTCCTTACCGAAGGCATTTCTTTTGTTTTATTTTTCCCTTTCAAGAAACTGACATCTTAGCGCCTCATATCCATCTTAGTTTAAACAAATGTTTTGATTACATCCAAGTGAGAGCCCAACAAAAGCTGTTGGGACTGAAATGACGCATTCGCTATTAGTTTTAGACAATTTGTTCTAATATTGTCTGGAATCATTCGTTTATACACCCATACAGATTTGATTACTTTACTTGTTTCATTAATCTTTATTTGTTTAATCATCTGTTTAATCTGTTTAATCACTGGTTTAAGTGGAAAGATTACTTGAAGATGTTTAGCGTTGGCTCATGTAGGCATTCTGACGTGGAGCCCAGCGTTCCTTTTTGACTATTTATTACATTTTTTTATGGGGCTTCATGAGCCACTTTAAAGACCATAGGATGCTTCAGGGACTTCAATAATTTAGTAGTTCTTCACCACTGAGCATGATATATTTTTTTAAAATATTATTTAAATAAGCAACGTTTGTAGGATAATTTGACTGCCATTCTGGGCTCGCGGTCTCTCCTCTCCCAACCAAATGTGATGTTTAAGTTGGCATCGAGACCATGCTTTAGAAATTGGGAAGGTCTGGGAGACTGGGAGTGTTTGCAGGGATGAAAGGGCAGTTTCTTTCTTCTCCTTTGGCTTGTTTGCTTTGAGAGGCCAAGCTGTTTTTTATTTGAAAATGTGAGGCTGTGCTCTGGAACCGATGACAGCATTGTAACAGTCAGAAATGTGTCCCCATCTCCCTCCCCGCTTGGAGGCCTCTGTGGCACCCCAGTCTCCAGTCAGATGCGGGGGCCTAACTCCAACTGAGAGACCCCTTAGGAGCCATTAGAGAACATGAATTGTTTTCCTCTGCATCCAGTGCATTTAGTAAAATGGCCGTCATGTCTCTATGGTGACAGCTTTTGTGCTATGTTCCAATTGGCATGAAAGTGAACGTGATGGATAAACCTGGCTCAGTGAGGTAGGTACAACAGGTGTTTCTTCAGCAAGAGACAAAGGAGTCTCTTAGCCGAGGGTGGCTCCCGGGAAGAGGAGAGAAGCTGCTGCTTCCAGAAGGTGTTGCAGGCAGCGCCCCTCTGCCTCTGCGAATGGAGACTCTCGCTCTCAAAGGAAAGGTCTGCTGACCTCCAGGCCTTGCTCTTGTCACCAGCTTAAGTTTCACGTCCTCTCTCTTACCCCGAGGTTGCACATTAGAGCAGGGCGGGGCAGAATTGGGACTGCACCTCTGCTTCTGAGATTCTGTTAGAAAGGAATGCCTTACCCAAACCATAATTTTCTGAACTTTTGGTCCCTTATAATGATGAGAAGCTGATGTGAGAATAGAAATGACACTGTTCTATGCTGCTGCTGCTGTCCTAATTAAGTGTTATCATTTCATGCTTTCTATGTATATTGATATTTTGCCCCTCAAGCCAGTGTAGCATGGCAGGCTGGGAGGAAATGGGAAATGAACCTCATGCTGTTTCCTACTGCTTGCCAGGGCCCTCCCAAACACGATTCCCAGGAGCACTGCACCCCACATATCTGACCATATCTGGGTTCACTGCTCCTCTCTCACTGGCTGTGTAACCTTGGGCAATTATTTAACGTCTCGAGCCCTGTTTCCCATCTGACCGATGGGGCTGGCCGTGGTCCTAACCCCAAAGGCTCTTGTGAGCATGAATGACCTGCCAGCCCAGTGCCTGGGGAGAGTGGACTCCGGGCCTCTTGTTGGATGGGGACCAATGGGGTGCAAGGAGCCCTTCTGTAGACAGATGTGCAGATGCCTTCTGGAGGAACCTATTCTAAGAGAGGAGGCATTTATCCCCTGGGTGTCCTTCTGTGTGTTCCCACATAGTCCGGGGTAGATTGTTGTGCTTGTTTCCTGTGGCTGAGTCCTTGCCAGCCCCTGATGCAAGTGCCTTGCTGCTTCTGTGCAGGAATAGTTCCCCTCCTATGTTTATTTCCTCTGTTGTGCCTCCAGCCTGGGGCTCATCTTCAATGAGCCTCAAGCACTGGAGTTGATGGCAGCCCCTTACCCACACTTCTGAAGTAATCACTTCTTTGAATAAAATCCCAGGTAGTACTGGAAAGAACCATATTCACTAAAAGGTTTCCTTCTGGACTTTCAGATTTCAGCATCTATAAACCACCAGTTCCTGAAATCACTTTTTTATTGGGAACTTACTCAGTGCCCCATTTAGTCTTCTTTTCCTCTCTGCGTTTCTAGAAGAGCTGTCCAAGTGGGTTTGGAAGAGTCTAGGAGACACTGGCAGTCAACCCAATTCAGGACACCATTCAAAATTGGGGACCCAAGCTAATGGCCTTTCCTTCTATTGTTGGGCGTAGGGCATCATTGGAGTGGTGAGTTTTAGGAGAACTGCCCAGTTACTCATCTCCTATTGGCTAAGGGTGAGGCTTCCACCGTCTGAAGGGTTTGTTCTCACCCATCAGGATTTGGGTTGAATGCTATGGAGCAGTGTGGGAAGTGGGAGACAGCTGCCCAGACAGCCAGCTGACTACATCCTGGTGCTCAGTGGAGTCAGATAAACCTCATGTCCATGGAGAATAGAGGAGAAAGAAGGTTCTCTCTACACGAAGATATCACCTCCTACCACTACTGCCAGAAGAGACTCATTCCACTAATTAAAGATGTCTCTAGCCACCTTTCTTCTAGATCCCAGATTTGGTACCAGAATTTAGAGCAGAGAAAAACAAAGTTCTAGTGGTTCCTTGTATTTAAAGAGATGAGGAACAGGGTGATGCCTGGGTCAAGTATCCAGAGACCCTGATGACTTTGGGAGCAGGGAGAGGGTCTGCAGAGTTGAAAGGAACTCCAGGAAGAAGCAGAGAGTCAAGACTAACTTGGAAGTTCTGCCCCATGTGTCCCAAGTCTTCTTGGGTGCTGCCCTTGGCACCACAGTCATACTTTGCAGATGCCTGAGATGGTTCGGCCTGATTGTCAGAAAGCTAGGCTTCTGATAGCTGAGATCTTTTGTCTTTTATGGCCACAAGGGCAGGGACCAGGTCTGATCCATCTTTGTGTCCCTTTCTTTCTTCCTCTTATTTTTTATTTATTTTTTAAAGATTTTATTTCTTTATTTATCCCCCCTTGCTGCTTGTGCTTGCTGCATCCATTTGCTTTTGCGTTTTTTCTGTGTCTGCTTGTCTCCCTTTGTTGTGTTGTCCTGCTGCGTCAGCTCACCGTGCCGCGTGGGCCGGCTTGCCTTCACCAGGAGGCCCCGGGAATTGAACCCGGGGCCTCCCATATGGTAGACGGGAGCCCCATTGATTGAACCACATCCGCTTCCCTTTTTCTTCCTCTTTTTCCCCCTACCCAGTGTTGTGCACACAGTAGTTATATTATAAAGGTGAGATGCATTGGGCCTTGATTTGGGTAGACTAAATGCTAGGGGAGAACAAAGTGAGAGTGTGGTGTTCAAGCAATTTCCATCAATATTTACTGAGCACCCACCCTATGCCAGATACTCTGCTAAGTCCTGGGTCCAGCAATGACCAGGAAGACTCAACTTCGTGGGGCTGTTTTGAAGATTAAATGAGATAATGTGCACGTCAATAAGCACTATTGACGCTGTTAAATTGAGCCAGAGCATGGAGGGTTTTGACTGCCAAGCTAAGGGATGTGTACTTTGATGAGCAATGATGAGTCATGAAGTGGTTTGGGACAAAAGAGTGGGATGAACTAATTTTGTTTTTGAAGATTTTTTTATTACAAAAAAAAATCATTCTCATTGTTAAAAACAGTGTAGGATTACATGAAGAAAAAGCAATGCATCTGGGTCCTCACCAGGCCTCCAATCTCTGCAATCCATTTTCCCTTCCCAAGAATTAGAATTAGCCCCTGAACAATTTGGTGGGTATCTTTCCATGTCTTTTTTTTTTTTTAATTTAACAAGCACATATACATTTTTATATAAATAAAATGATACTACATTTCTACCAGTTTACTTTTCTCAATTAATGAATGGCTATTGTTTTGCATTGGTGCATAAAGACTTAGCTCTTTCTTTTTAACTGCTATATACGAATCTGTTGCATGAATATACCAGGACTTACTTAATCATTTCCCTACTGATGGACATTGGTTTGCTTGGTTTGCTTCCATTTTTTTTTTAGAGATGGTGAACAAAGCTGCAACATTCTTTTTTAAAAAAAGATTTATTTTATTTATTTTTCCCCCACACCCACCCCAACATTCTTTTTTAAATCTTTGTACTCATTGAGTGTATCTGTAGGGTAAATTTTTAGAAATAAATTACCAAGTCATAGGATTTATACATTTTTAGATATTACCAGATGACTCCCCAAAAGGCTGTACTAATGTGTACCCCCACCAACAGTGTATAAGAGTTCCCATTTCAACATACCCTGGAATACACTGTGTATTATAAATTTTGATAATTTTGTAGAAATAGAATGGCTGAGAAATGATGTCTCACAGTTATTTTAATTATAAGTAGGTTTGAGCACGTTTCACACATTCATGAGTCATCAACACTTCATTTACTTGTTTTCATTTGTTTGTCCCATCTCTTGCCCATTTATCTATTGAGCTGATTTTTTTTTCCTAATTGATTTGTATAAGCTTTTAAAAAGAAATTAGTTCTTATTATATTTCAGACTTTATTGTTTGTTTACCAACTTTACTGGGATCTAATTTTTAGACAATAAAATTCACACCTTTTCAAATGTCCAGGTACTTTGCATTTCAACAATGCATTTACCCATGTATCCATTGCCACAACCAAGATATGGAACATTTCCATCACCCCTAAAACCTCCTTGTGACCCTTTACTGTCAAACTCCCCTTACCTCCTGCCCCAGGCAACCTCTATGGTTTCTATTTCTATACATTAGTTTTGTCTATTCTAGAATTTCACATGTAGGGAATCATAAAGTATGTATTCTTTTGTATGTGGCTTCTTTTTTCATCTGTGTTGTTGCAGTTATCAGGAGTTGGCTCTGTCTTATTACTGAGTAGTGTCTCATTACACAAATATAGTACAACTTGTTTGCCTACTCATCTGTTAATGGATGGTAAGGTTTGTTTCCAGTTTGGGGCTATTACAAATAAAGCTGCTGTGAATGATGCTGTGTTTGCACAAGTCTTTTTGTGGACATACATTTAATTTCTTTTGGGTAAATACTTAGTAGTGGAAGGACTGGATCATATAAGCATATGCTTAGCTTTATAAAAGACTGCTAGAGGGATTTTCAAAGTGGTTGTATTATTTTCCACTCCCGTCAAAGTGTAGGAGAGTTCTAGTTGTTCTACAACCTTACCAATACTTGGTATTGTCTGTCTTTTCAATTTTAAGCCATTTTAGAGGTGTAGAGTACCATCTCATTGTGGTTTAGAGTTGCATTTTCTTATGACTAATGATGAGAATTTTTCATGTGGTTATTGAGCTTTCATACATCTTCTTTGGTAAAGTGTCTGTTCAAATATTTTCCTCATTTTTATTGGGCTGTCTGTTTCATTTTTGAGTTATAAGCATTCATTATATACTCCAGATACAAGTCCTTTGTCAGGTACATACTGTGCATATTTTTTCCCATCCTGTGCTCCCCTTTTCATTTGTTCAGTGGTGTCTTTAGAAGAACAGATGTTTGAAATTTTGATAAAATCCATTTCATCAATTTTCTTTATGGTTTGTACTTTTGGGTTTTATGTAAGAAACCTTTGCCTACTCCAAGGTTGCAAAGATTTTCTCCTATATTTTCTTCTAAATCTTTTATAGTTTTAGCCTTTGTGATGAGGTCTGTGATCCATTATGAGTTAATTTTTGCTTCAGTGGAAGGAAAGGTCTTTTTTTTTGTCTCTAACAAAAATACAAATTTAGCTGGGCATTAAGTTTGGGGGTTACTCCCTCATTCTCAAACTCTGTAGATGTTTTTACAATATTATTGGCATGAAATGTTTATACAGAGAGTTTTGAGGGCAGTGTGATCTTACTTCTTAAAGGTGATTTATGTCTTCAGCCAGAATAACCTTAACATTTTTCTATTTTTCTTAAATGTTCAGTAACTTCATCAAGACATTTCTTTGTACGATTTATTCTGCATTTTTTCCTTTAAGATATAGAGTTATTATTTTTAATTTCAGGAAAGTTATCTTCTAACATTTTATAAAGAATATTCCTGATTATTTTGCTGTTTTTATTTATTTTTTCATTTAATTAATATGGTTTTGGAGGGAATTTTAGAATCCTATGTCACCTCTGCCATATTTTTTTAAGAGTTTAGGAAAGTAATTTACAGGGCACATCCAATTCTCCCCTGGAAGAAAGAAGTTGTCAGAAGAATATAAATTGGAAATAAAAGTAAGCATATGCACTATACTCTCACAAACGCAAACCCACACATACCTGAAATATATATACCGAGGAACAGAGTAGTTATCTCACCTATATGTACTTTTTTTTCTTTTTAGTATGTTTCCTTATTTCTATCTTGTCTACAAAGAGCATGTATTGCTTTTGTAATAATTCCCAACCCTTAAGAGCAGTATTCGGGGAGCAGAAAGGAAGAGCTCCATTCACCAGCTCTCTCACCAAACGCCTCCTGAGCCTCACCTTACCGTCAATCTGGAGTTTTGCATTTTACCTCCCTGTCAGGCTGGACTAGTATTCCCAAGGGAAAATTAAGGGATTGAGCACTACTGCTGGCACAGACGATTTCTCCAAAATTGAGGGAGTGGCCCTCACGTATGTGGTCCTAAAGTAATTTTACTTGAGGCATTTTCCTCATGATCTGGGCAAGTTGACTGTTAATGGGTCAAATTTGGCCTGCAGATGAGTTTTGACCAAGCAACACAATGTTCACAATAATTTTGAAAAAATGCCTTTCAATGGGACATGTGCTCTCCAGCTTTCCATAGTCTTCACAGCCCTCACTAGGGTGCTCCGGCCGCTGCCTGCTGGATCCCTCAGGGCATTAGTGTTTGTGGCCCTCTGGTTCTGGGATGATAGATGGGTGTTCAACAGGTGCTAGAATGTGCTTCTACGTACTTACTTTTTCTTTCTTCTTATTTAAGTACTTACACCTACAGCAGAAAAGGGGAGTGGAGTCAGGCATGAGAATAATATACATAGTATATTTCATGGCCGAGTTTGAAGAAAGCTGAAAATTGGACTCTGAGCTTCCCAGTGGCCAAACCAAAGAAGGCAAAGCAATCAGTCCTACAATTCACATTGTCATTAAGTCTAAAAATAAACTAGTTGCTCAAGGGAAACAAGGCTTTACTTTGCAAAAAAACCCTTAAGAAGAAAACTGCCTTAGTAGGCTTCCTGTAGGTTTGGGAGTTCAGAATCCTAAAATGATCCCCATTGACGCTGTGCAAATATATTAAATACAAAATGCATGCAGAAGGAGCTTGATGTCAACACTAATTGAGAAGAGAAAAAAATTCTGAGTTTAGCACACAAGCACTTAGTACATCTTTCTTCCTGCATTATAGATAGCATTGCTATTTTCTAAGAAAGAACTGAAATATTTCATCGATGCATGCAAATTAGCCTGGACTCTGTGACTAAGGTCTAAAATAAATGGGATCATGAATATATTTTAAAGTAATTCTTTGTGTTCCTTATTCTTGTCTAGTTTATTAGCACTATCTAAATGGGGTGGGGCATACTTATTTTGTGAGAACTGGGCATAGAGTCAGGGAGACTTCTGTTCTAGAACCCACTATTGTCATGTCAAGAATTTCTCCATTCTGGCTGCCCATTGTACACACCTGGGAATCTTTTAATAACTACCAGTGCCTGGGCCTCATCCCACACCAACTGAATCTCAGTCTCTGGGGTGAAGCCCAGGGTATTTTGTTGCTTTTGTTGAAAAGCTCTGCCGGTGCTTCTAAATTGAAGCCAAGGCTTTGAGCCCTGAGGTCTCTGGGTTAATGGTTCTCAAACTTCAGTTCCTGAGACTCCCCTGACAAGTTTGTTAAAATGCAGATTCTGGGGCCTCACTCCCAGGAGATTCCAATTTAGTAGATCCCCAGAAAAAGTGGCCTAGTCTGTCTTCTCACCTAGTATCACAAAGTTTGTGATGTGTCTTAAAATTTTAAAACAAATGAAGAATAGAACAATTAATAAAAAAGAAAATCATAATCAGCTAGAAGGGAAAAGGAAATCACAGTAGAAAACTGAGAGGACAATTGTTATAACTGAATATAAAGTCTGAATTTGCTTTTCCTGCAGCTAGGGCCTCAGTCACTCCTGGCTTTGTGACATCGGCCTTAACTGTTTAACTTTTTCAGTTCCCTGTAAAATGCGGGTGCTAAGACACACTGCGTCGGATGTAGTTCCTCCCACCGGACTGAATTTCTGAGAAGGGGCAGGGGGTGGGTATATGTCAAAGAGCCCAGGGTAAGTCTGAAGAACAGCCTGGCTCTCGTCTGTGCAGGTTTTGAAGCCATCCCACCTGCCAAGCCAGGAGCTGAGCTTCCAGTGGAAACCTCCAAGCTGCTTTTTGGTGGTGCCTGACAATCCATTTACATTGGAAGAAAGAAGGCATTTCCCGTAAACCGGGAGATGGGAATGGAAAATGTCTGCAGGTGTCGCCAAGCGTCTGAACCACAGAGACATCTGGGACATCAGAAGCAGCAGCAGAGCCCACGGGTCGCCTGCTCTGCCCTGCCAGCCTAGCCCGGCTGCCCAGGGACCCGCTGGAGGATGACTTTTCATGCAACGTCTGTGTTTTCACTCGGAGGGACCCGGTAGGAGCTGCTGCACTATTTCACCAGCTCTTGTGTTTGTCGGCTCCACTGATCGTTGGCCTCAATCACTGGTGTGATATTTTATGAATTAATAAAAATGATCACGGGCAGTCCAGGGGGACCCAGGAAAGAAATGTGTGCCGTAGAATTTTAATGAGCACCGTGGGGAATTTCAACCTTTTCTCGCTTTGAATTTTTTTTTTATCTTCCCTTCTCCTTTCCACATCCCCCTCCCTGTATTTATTTTTCCTTACCAACCTCACTCCCCTTTAGCCGAAATCAGAGCTTGAGCTGCTCTAAATCACTGTCACACAAATTAGGTGTTTCCCATCAGCCTGTTGTTCGGCGCACACCAGTGCCGTCCTGTGCCGCAGCCAACGCACCCCGCGCACCTGCTCTCGTCCTAATTGAGCACATGATCTGCCCATTTGTCATGCTTAGCCTCGACCCTCTTCCTGGGACCCCCTACCCCAGGCTGCCAGCCTCGCCCTGCCTGGAACAGGGCAGATGTACCGTGCAGTGTGTGTGTGTGTGTGTGTGTGTGTGTGTGTGTTATGACAGATC
>JAQZBX010064993.1:0-16388 GCA_029593785.1 Cabassous unicinctus | reverse complement strand
GGGGATTAGTTCCTGGAGAGAAAGTGGGGGCATTTATGGGCCCACAAGTAGGACATTGTCTAACAATCCTTTTACTTTCTTTTACTGTTAAGTGGGGATATTTATGACGTAAGCCAGAAGCATTAGTATGTGTAAGTTTATGATAATCAGCAGCAGATTCTGTATGAGCAATAAGTTTATCTACCAAATCATTTTGTGAAGCCATAGGCCAGGAAGTTGAGAATGGGAACGAATATGAGTAATGTAGATTGGATTAGATCATTCACGAACAGTTTTTTGTAATTGTAGGAAAAGAACTTTTAATTCAGACTGGAGTTATCTGAGCTGTTTCTATATGACAAACAACATGACAAACATAAGCAGAATCAGACACAATATTTAAAGGTTCAGAAACATCAGTTAGCAATTGAATAACAGCCATTAGTCCTACCTTTTGGGCAGATGAATAAGGTGTTTTCCAAGATTTTGTAGTTGGGCCTAAATAGCCTGCATTCCCATTACTGCTGCCATCAGTGTAGTAAGTTAGTGTAGCAGAGAGTGGTTGTTGTTTGACAATCTTAGGAAGAATCCATGAAGTACGTTTTAAAAACTGTAAAAATTTTGAATTTGGGAAGTGATTGTCAATTGTTCCAATAAAATCTGCTAAGGCCACTTGCCAAGAGCTACTGAACTGCCAGAGCTGAGAAAGCTCCTGCTTTGTAAGGTCTAGTATGATTTTATCAGGATCTCTAGCCATAAGCTGTCTCAGGTGAATACGGCCTTTTGATATTATTGCTGAAATTTTTTCAGGATAAGTATGAAGTTTTTTTGTATCTTTGTTTGGTAGGAATATCCATTCTATTATGCCCTCCTCTTGCCAAAGTATCCCAGTAGGGGAATGGCAAGATGGAAATATTAAAAGAGAAATTGGAAGATTTATATTTATCCTTGTTAGCTGGCTATTTTGTACTCTTTTTTCCAGCCATTTTAACTCCTCTTTTGCTTCTGGGCTTAAGATGCGAGGACTATTTAAGTCAGGGTCTCCTGTTAGAGTATTGAAAAGATTAGTTAAAGCATGAGTTGGAATTCCTAAAGTAGGCCATACCCAATTAATATCACCCAGTAATTTCTGAAAATCATTTAAAGTACATAAATTATCAGTTCAAAACTGGACTTTTTGTGGAGTTACAATATTTTTATTAATAGCATGACCTAAATATTGAAAAGGAACTTGTTTTTGAATTTTTTCTTTTGCTATTTGCAACCCATGTTGAGGAAGAATTTCTTTAGCCAGCTGAAATAGTTGTTTCAGATCAGAAGATTGCTCAGTGGCAAAAAGAATATCATCTATATAATGAATAATCATAGCCTTAGGAAATTGTTTTCGTAAAATTTGTAATGGAATGTGAACAAAGGATTGACATAATGTAGGACTGTTCATCATTCCCTGAGGTAAAACTTTCCACTGATATCATTCAGTAGGAGCTGAATGATTAATAGAAGGAATAGTAAATGCAAATTTTTCTCTATCATTTGGATTAAGAGGAATAGTAAAGAAACAATCTTTTAAGTCAATAATAATAATATACCAATTTTGTGGGATCATAGTTGGGGATGGCAAACCAGGCTGTAAAGATCCCATAGGTTGAATAACTTTGTTAATTTCACGCAAATCAGTTAACATGCGCCATTTGCTAGATTTCTTTTTAATTACAAAAACTGGAGAATTCCATGGACTAGTAGAGGGCTCAATATGCCCTGCCATTAACTGCTCCTGCACTAATTTTTTCAGGGCTTCAAATTTTTCTTTTGGAAGGGGTCACTGTTCTACCCAGATAGGCTTGTTTGTCAGCCATTTTAAAGGTAATGCGAAGCCCTTTGTAACAGTAGCCCCTACTCTAAATTTGAATATCCTAGGCCACGGTAGTCTCCAGTAAGTCGCGTTTCAGGTCGGGAAGGGGAAGCATATTGCATATGAGTAATAAGATGTTTAGCTGTATCAGAAACGTGAGGAATATTCAAATAAGCTCCCCATTGGTATAATAAGTCTCTTCCCCATAAATTAAGTCCTACATCCACAACATAAGGTTGCAGAGCAGCCTCTTGTCCTTCCGGACCTTCTACCTTAAATATCTGAGTACTCTGGTATACATCTGTCATTGTGCCAACGCCAGTGAAAACTGTAGGCACCCTTTGTAAAGTCCAACCTTGTGGCCAATATCGTTTAGCAATGATAGAGACATCAGCCCCGGTATCCACTAATCCTAAAAATATCTTTCCATTTATTTTTATGGTAATTTCAGGCCTTTCATCTCCAATTACTGTTTGCCAATAAACTTTACGCCCAGTGGAACCAAATTCTTCTGCACGTTTTATAGGAGGTTTACGATACGGTAAAAAAGAAGTTGAGCTATGCTATCTCCTGATTCAATTTGATAGGGAGTTAAAGTTTGTACTAATAAACAAATTTCTCCATCAAAATTGGAGTCAATGATACCGGTTTGCACTAAAACACCTTGGGTCGTAAGACTGCTGTGGCCAATAATGAAACCTACATTGTTTTTTGGGATAGGCCCTTTAATTCCTGTCATTTTTTGTACACCCAGTATACCCAGTGAAGGCATAATAAACTTAGTTTCAGCTGAGGGAAGATCGACAGCTGCACTGCCTTTGGTAACTGCCTTAAGTTCTGTTATAGAACTTAACAGACTGGGTAGATTTGAGCTAGGTTGGGAAATGTGCTCATATTGTTTGTCTGAGGGCCTTGAGCGAGTCCCGCTTGGAAGTTTCCTGACTTATTAATGAAACTGCCATTTTTATGATATCTAGAATAGCATTCCTTGGCCCAGTGTAACCCCTTCTGGCATATAGGACATACATGAGTTGGTATTGATCTATTATTGCCACTGGATGAAGCTCTCACACCAGTTTTGGCTCGGCAATCTTTTTTCATATGACCTGGTTTCCCACATTTAAAGCAATTTAAATTGTTAATCATAGGACTATGTCCCTTTATAGCTGCTGCAAGAAGGGTCATGTTATATGTATTAGACTCAATGTCTTGGCATGCCCTTATATAATCCTGTAAAGTACCTCCATTTACCTTTATCGGACGTAAAGCCTTTTTACACTCCCTGTTAGCATTATCAAAAGCCAACATCAAAATAAGCATTTCTTTAAGGTCAGGCTGAGTTACTGTCTTGTTGACTACATCTGCCAGCCTCGCTACAAATTCAACATAGGGTTCAGTATTTCCTTGAACAATTTTTGAAAATGATTGTACAGCCTGTCCAGGGGTGGAGATTCATCGCCAGGCGGCTAGGCAGCACAATTGAACTTGTACAATGGCAGTATCATCATATTGAGCTTGGCAAGGAACCCCAGCCCATTGACCTATTCCTAATATTTGTTCAGCAGTAATAGGCACTGGTGGATTTTGCTGTTGATTTTGTTGTGCTACAATATTAGCTTCATCAGCCCACCAAGTTTTAAATTGCGAAAATTCTCCTGGATTAAGAACAGCTCGAGCTAACAAATCCCAGTCCCAGGGTATTAATCTGTCTGCTTGTGCCAGTCCTTGAACCAATCCTTGAGTATAAGGAGAATTAACACCATATTGAGTGCATGCTTGTTTTAATTCTTTGATAGCTTTAAAAGGAATAGGAGCATGCTCATACTGTACACCCCCTTGGGGATTGTCAGCATCTACTGGAATTTGAGTTACTGTTACCGGAAAAGTAAAGTTGCATAGCCTCTGAATCTCCTTCTCTACGTCCCTGTGCTATACTTTTCATAATTGAAGAGGATGGTGCAGGCACAAAAACAGAAACTTTTGGAGGGTCATCAAATGTTGTAAAAAAATGGATCAGTAGATACCTTAGAAGGCGCAGACGCCGGTTCAAAAAACAATAAATCATCTTTTGGAGCGGACGGCATAGGGACCGCTGGAAAAGTTCCATAAACTCCCTTTTTCTTTCCTTCCCTTTTAGTAGATATGAGTTTATCTGTTTTTGCCTGTTCATTAATTTTTTCATATATATTTTCATTAAAATCACCATTAGCTTGTTCTGCTATCGGTCCAGCAATAGCAGTATCCTGTTTAATATCTTCATCTTCATCTGATTGTAAAGGTTCAAGAGCAACAGAAATAAGACTACACAAAGACCATACATGAAGGGGAATTATTTCTCCGTTTTGATGAGCCCTTTTTAAAGCTTTCATCACTAACTTCCATTGTTTCAGGTTTAAAATATCCCGCCCTTGCAGCTGAAACCAATAACAATGTTTCTGTACAAGAGAAAAAAGTTCCTCAAAAGCCAAGAATTTAATAGTTACACCGGTACATTTCAATAAAATTTTTAACACTCTAGAGAACTCTTCAAAGTTTGACTGCTGATTACCCATTACCCTGATGATTCCAAGGATGAAGCATACCTCTTCTGTTTTCTTTTTCTTTAAAACCGCTCTCAGGAGCTCCTTGGTCCATGCACTGACTGAAACAAAAGTTTCGTTTTCAGAGCCCCACGTTGGGCGCCATATGTTGCCGGTCAGGAACTGGGCCCCTGAAAACGGTGCCGCGGATGAGAAAGAATAAGACAAAGAGAAGAAAAAACTGGAATCAGGGGACTCTCCATCCGAAATGGTGAGAAGAGCCCAGCCACACCATAGAGCGTGGCTTTTATTTGTTTTTTGACCAATCAAAATACATATGCTCATATCCAAAGGCAATAGATACGTGACAGTTTACATTTTACTAAAACCAGCAAGTCTTGAAGGGTTTACATTCCTGCATGTAGCAGATGTTGTAAATCTTATCTAACATACAAAATACTCAATAGAAGCTCAGGATGTTTCCCCACCCAGCTACTATAAGATCCTATCTCATTATCTTGAGATTAGGCTCTTATCTCCTACATTTCAGGGTGTCTCCTACATTCCAAAGTGATCTGCTTACTGTCAGTAGTCATGGCCTTTGATTGAAACTCCATCACTGGTGGAATTCTCGACCTTCAGGGTTGAACTTCCGCTCTTCCAGTCCAGCAGCTGAGCACTGGAGTGGCCAGACCTTCCATCCTGAGAGTTGAGTTTCCTAAATGCAGCAATTCATGAGAGAAACCAGTTTCCCTGAGGCTTCAATGACATCAGTGAGAATATACTGGAATTAGTGTTTTTCATCCAAGGTCTGCCAAAGTCAAAATGGGAAATAAGCAGTTCTGAATTAAAGGAAAATTGTATTTTAAAGCATTGGGGACAATTTGGTTATAAGCCAATAATTAAAAGGAACAAAATTCTTGTGCAAAACTGCATGGACACAGTGCAAATTAGAGTAATTAGAATTTGCCTTCAAAGAAATCTTTTAAATGTTATTTTACAGTTAAACTTACTTTTCAAAAGAATGAAAGTTTCAAGCAGCTTTAGTGAGTTGTGTTTTTTGTGCCTAACTCTCTATTTGTGTCTGCCTATTTGCTCAGTGTGTATCTTCATACATTGGGATGGTAATATCAAATTAACAAATGAAAATTCTTAAAAGAGCTTTATTCAAATTGTTTTTAAAAAGTAAATATGCAGTTATATATGTGAATGAATATTCCTGGAGCCGAAATTAGGCTAATCAGGATGGAAAGGTGTATAGAAATCTGAATATAGATACCTTTGGGAAAAGGAAAAAGATTTTCCTGAGCTCTTTGTCCTACCCAGGCCCCAGGGCCTTCTCTTTGCAAGAGCTCTGAGTGAGGGGCTAGGTGTGGCAGATTAAAACTCTGTCTTCTAGGCTAGGGAATTAATCAGTTTGTCCTGTAGTTTCCCAATATAAAACCTTTTAACAGCCTTACAATAGTGATTAGTAATCCTATTACCAAATTTCAGTAAATAAAGTCCTTGAAAGCTAAGGAAAAATCTTTTCTAAGTTACAATTAAAACAAATTAAACAATTATAATATATTCCAGAACCCAGCAGTCAGTATGCTTTTAAGATTATTCAGTTTTAGAATTTTATTAAAAAAAAGAGGTTTTAAGCCTTCTGTAAAGGAAGGAAAAAGAACATTCCTGGAATAAACTATGATGGTTTCAATTGTATTTAGCTTGGGTGAAATCTCCCTAGATTTATAGACTACCAATTAAATAAATTAACATTATTTGTATTACATCTTTAAGATGAAAGTTGTAAGTTCATGTCTAATTAAGTTAAAGAAAGAAACGTAGATCTGCACTCTCTTAAGTGGATAAAGTCAATTTCATTGGTTACTGGTTGTAATTTAATAAGCTTATATTAAGGTAAAGTAACAAGTCTATGAAGTTATGGTTAATTATAAGAAGTTTGTAAAAGCGTCTTCTAAACTGAGGCATTTAAATGGCTAATTCCAGGAAGCCATTATTAATTAGAAACCTAAATTGATATTAATAACAAAAAGTAACTTCATAACAGGGAAATCTGTCAGAGGGCACCTCAGTCTGCATGTTAAAGTGGTGATAAAGAAAGATAATCTCCACTGGGAATCTTCGGTTTTCATAAAATAATTGAAAAAAAGTAGTTTTTCCTATACTGCTAAATTAAAATACCTGTTAATTAATGTCATTATGGTAAAGGTATGGAAGTAGAATGCAAAGTACTGAAAAATTAAGTTCATTTAATATGTTATTAACTGCATTAAAAGTGTTTAGAAAGCATATAAAAATCAAAAGAGATAGCTTTGGTATTGTCAAACTCTTGTGCATTCAAACCTGGCCTAAATACCTTGCATGGTGCCTCTCCATTTGAGTTATTGGCTAGATTGGTCACTGACCCCTAAAACAATAAAGGTGTCTACTACATCTCTGGTTATGCTCCTGAAGTGGATGGAGAGTATGCTGCAGTTTCAGACTCCTGCAGCAGCTGGTGATGGCTCAATATGGCCAGATGTAGAATGGACTTTGCCTCCAGACTGGCTCTGTTTCATAGTGCTGAAGGGCGCTATGCACCAGGCTGGTAAAACACTGGAGCCTTAGCTTCCTAGTCTCTCTCTAGGGTCTACAGCATGCTGGCTGTGTGAAGGGCAGACCAAGTGGAGTAACAATTACCAGAGTACTGTGAGTAGAACTTAAACAAACACAATTGGCATTGTGGCCTGCTTCCATGGAGAGATAACATGTATGGTATTGTAATCCTGGAGCTTAGATCTATTGATTGAAGCTCAAAGAGGAACTTGTGCATTGATTAGTATTAAGTACTGTATCTATATGCCTGATGATTATGATGATATCTTTTCTATTCTAGATCATATGCAGAGGGATATTGAACATGTTAAAAGTCCTGGTAAACTTAATTCATTTTCTAAGTAGTTAATGAACATGCCTGTAAGATAGTGTCTTTATTTTCTTTGCCATATGCCTTTCTTGTTGTTGTCTATACTGTCTTTGTAAGTTTACATCTAGGACAGTGCCCCTATTCATACCTCTCTTAGCTGTCCTAAGCATAACCACTGCTGTGGGAACTGGGGTTGGCAGTTTATACCCAAACCCAGCAGGCCTACCACAATCTCTCCCTAGAGTTAACCAACAGCATAAAAGAACTCAAGGAAAAGTGATGTTTCCCATCAACTTTGGGAAAATTCAGCCTCTGAAGGCATCTGGCCTTTCTCACTCTCGTGGTCCAGTATGTCATAGCTGTCCCCTCCCTTTTGGGCCCACTTACCACCATCTTCTTTATCCTTTTAGTGGGGCCACAGGTCTTCAAAATTCTAACTAAGTTTATGTCTTCCAGAATCAATGCCTTCCAAAACAAGATATTAGTCATGTAGGGATTTCAGCCAGTTCCAACCACAGTGTTGGACCCTTCTTCCCTCAACCTCAATAGAATAGCCAGAGAGATTTATGTCCTATCAGGCAGGGACTACTGCCCTAACCAGCAGGAAGTAACTACAGAAGAATGATCATCGCCCCTCAAAACCCCCTTAAGAATAAAGATGTGAACTCTCTGAGGGGGGAGTTGAGGCAGATTGGTACAGCATGGCTGACAGACAAATGGCCACAAGACTCCTCTGAGACCTTGACCTTAACCTTGACATTGGGTCAAGAGTTGGGACTCTTTCCTGGGGCAAGGGGAGGCCCCAAATATTCCAAACAGGTTTCATCATTGGCCCCCACCATTGGAGGGGTAACCAATAACCGTTGGGGCCCCTCGCCTTAGCATTAGCAAGGGAAGGAATAATTAATAGCTTAAAAGGTGCCTACACAAGCCAAATCTAACTCTCTCTGCCTAGAGGAGGCTGCATCAAATCTCAGTGCATATTTCCATCCTTCTCTCCCATTTCTCAGCAAGCTCTCTTCCTTTCCCCCATTTCCCAATAAATTATTTTTACTGGCCTAACTAAAAATAATAATAATAAGCAGATAAATTTGTTTCCAACCTTGAAGGAGTTACTGCTATGGTGCTATAGCACACTGCCATAAGCAACTAGAACATTGGAAAAAAATAAATTAAACAATTATTTTCAGATATTGAACAATAGGCAGTACAAAATTGTGATCCCTGACAAAAGGAAAATAAACTAGGTAAGACCTATTATCAACCCAGTTTAATGTCTGCAGGCATTTCCAAACTGTGACATAGAGAAAAGGAACACAAACAGAGCCTTGTGATCTCAATGAGTTAAGGAAACAGCGATCACAGTTCAGGGAGGCTTTGAACTCTGGAATTTGTGGGTACCAAATTCCAAATTTGTGGGTACCAAATTTGTAACTACCAAAGAGGAGGGAGCTATACAGAGAAAATGCTCTAGAAACATGCATATGGGTCTACTTAAGTCTTTGGTTGAACAGTCTGTGTATACAGGGAAAACATCCCAACAGACTGGAAGAAGAAGAACAAGAGAAAGAGCAATAACCAAGGAGCTGTACGCTGAACAATTCTTGGATCTCACATAGAGCAGGGCATCAATCAAGTTCGCGTGTATATTCAACACTGTACAAGAGGATCAGGACTGTTTTGGTTTTCTAGGCTGCTCAAAGGAAATATCATGAAATGGGTCTGTTTTGAGGTCAGAAAAATGTCCAAATCAAGGCAATCCTTTCTTCCCAAAGACCAGCTGCCGGCAATTCTTGATGCCTTTATCACATGGCAAGGCACAAGGTGGCATCTGCTGGTCTCTCCCTTCTCTTTGGGGTTTCATTGACTTTAGCTTCTTGCTTCAGGTGACTTTCTCTGTCTGAATTTCATTCTCTTATAAAGGATTCCAGTAATAGGGCTAAGACCCATCCTTATTGAGGTGGACCACACCTTAACTGAAGTAACCTCATCAAAAGGCCCCACAGGAATGGATTAGATTTAAGAACATGTTTTTTGAGGGTATATACAGTTCCAAACCACCATAAGAACCTAGCCAGAGCAATAAAGCAAGAAAAGGAAATTAAAGGC
Organism: Cabassous unicinctus; assembly: GCA_029593785.1. NCBI lineage: Eukaryota > Metazoa > Chordata > Mammalia > Cingulata > Chlamyphoridae > Cabassous > Cabassous unicinctus. The sequence goes on along the minus strand of JAQZBX010064993.1, from coordinate 7,018 downwards.
ACACATATCAGAAAATAAAAATTCAAACAACCTTTATTCATAGATTACTTGATTGTGTAATCAGAAAATTTTCAGGAATCTACAAAAAAAGTTATAACTATTAAGTGAGTTTAGCAAGGTCATAGAATGCAAGTTTGATATACAAAAAATCAATTACATTTCTTTATACTGGAGTGTCTCAACTTCAACACAATTGACATTTTAGGCCAGACAATTGTTGTTGGGAAGGGAGTTCCATGAATTGTAATATTTTCTCAGTATCCCTGGTCTCTATCAAATAGAAGTCAATAACAACTCCCAATTTATGACAACCAAAATGTCTCCAGATATTACTAAATATCTCCTGGGGGAGGGGGCAAAATTGTCCCACTTGAGAGTCACAGCTATATACTATCAACAAATAATGGAAAAGCATATATATTTTTTTAACTCCACTTACAATAGCTTCCAAAACATGAAATACCTAGGGATAAATTTAACAAAATATGTGAAAGACCTGTGAAATGAAAAACTATACAACATTGCTGAGAGAAATTAAAGAAGCTAAATAAAATAAGAGGTATACCATGTTGACAAATTGGAAGGTGATATCGTTGAAAAGTCTGTTTTTCCTGAACTAATATATACAGCCAGCACTATTCTGATCATAATCCTAGCAGGTTTTTTATAGAAATCAACAAGCTGATTCTAGAACTCATATGAAAATGCAAAACAAAACAATTTTGTTAAAGAACAAAATTGGAGGATTTACACTGCTGAATTTCAAGGTTTACTATAAAGCTATAGTAATCTAGACACTGTAGTATTGGTGTGAGAATATAACATATAGAATAATATCCAGACACACACACATATATATGTATATATATTCAACTGGTTCTCAACAAACATAACAAGGTAATTCAATGGGGAAAGGGTAGTCTTTCCAAACAATGGCACTGAAAAAAAATTCCCAAAGGAAAATAAATGAACCCTAACCTTTACTCAACAATATACACCAATATTAAATTAAAATCGGCTATACCCAGTTTGCCTGTAGTCTACAGTAAGAGAGCTGCAATTCAGAAACCAGACTGAGGTATTAATCTATTTTCTCCCAATGTTATGCAGCCAGAAGTGTTAGAAAAGTTTTGGTAATTGATAGTGGTGATGGTAACACAACATTGTGGATGCAATTAACACCAATGCACTGTACATTTGAATGAAGTTAAAAGGGAGAAATTTCAGGCTGTAATGTTACCAGAATAAAAGTTTTAAGAAAAACAGAGAACTATACAACACAAATGAATGCTAATGTAAACTACGGACTATAGTTAATAGTATATAATCCTATATATAATGATATTGTTTCATCAATTGTAACAAAAGTACTACATTAATGTAAAGTGTTACTAAGGAAAACTGTGTTTGAGAGAGGTGGAATATGGGAACCCTGTACTTTCTGCATTATTTTTATGTACACTTACATCTCTAATTTTTTTAAAAATACTTATTTTAACCAAAAAAGTTATGCAACCAAATCCTAATAATTCTATTACAGCATGCTATCAGCATAGTCAAAATCATGTAACTGATTATTTTAATTGATTGTTGGACTTCCAATGGTTCTAATAACTTTGCAATATAATTTAGGATTGTGTGTCAATAGATTAGCCTTAACAGAATCAAAATATGGAATGATTATTGAAATACTAGTAATTTAAATTTACACACAAAATTAAATGACTCTTTCCCCATCAACCTGTACCATAAAAATAGGCTAAATAAACATTTCAACCATCAAGGTTGTATGGAGGGGGGGGAAAATAGCCGAGAACTTCACCAGACTTGATGGGTAGAGCATCTTAAAAACTGGAGGGCCCTACCCGCCTCCCCAGTGGCTCATTACTTAGCCTGGAAAAGAATTCAATGGAGAGTGGGCCCCAAGACTGAAACAAAATGTGGCTTTGTGAAAAGAGTGTGGGTTTTGGAGTAAGAAACTCCATTTGTTAGATGAGTCATGTCAGGTGTATCTCTCAACCTTGAAGGAATTTATCGTAAAGGTTATTGGTGATCAAATGAGTTTGTACTTATAAAACACCTACACAGAGCTGTGTAGTTCAAAGACACTCAATAAAGGGGAGTTTTATTATTCCTTCTCCTTGTTCACCATGGTGATTTATGAAATCCTATTCTCTGGCCAACTCTTCCAGCACCACAGACTTCCTGATTTCCCTTACTAAGTCCCATCAACTCAGTTTCTTTGGTTCATCCTTCATTTGTTTTAAGGCCTCATCTTTTAAATTTAGGAATTTTCTCACTTTCAATCATCAAACATTAAATATCTATTATATAGGAGATTCTCTGCTTCAAGAGTTACAAAGATAAATAAGATGTAATTTCTGGTCTCAATGTCACTAGAAAACTAGAAATTATTGCAGAGCCCAGAGAAAATGAGTGCCCCTCTATCACCCTATCAAAATTTAAGGTCCTCCAAAGTGTTTGTAAATCTGCCCAGCCTCTTGGTCCTCCTCCTCCCTTCCTCTTGCCTCTCTGAGGTTCTAATTCTTTGTTAGGACACAGATTCCGGAATCTTCATTTCTTAGGCCACTCTCCCGTAGTGTGCTTAGGTCTGATCAGCCTGAGCTACACAATTCCTCAGCGGCCCTCTGCACCCTAATCTACAAAGGCCTCCCTTACACCCAAATTCATACTGCACAGAAACAGTGAGCTTGGGTTGATCCTTTTATCTTGATCTCCTTCTGAGAAAGATATCCAGATGACACGGAACCCACAGAAGACAATTATTGGAAAATGGCCATCTTGGGTATGAACTGACTCTCTCTGAGGCCTCCTTGACGCTATTGACTCCGGAGTCTTCTTTTCAGGGGTTTTAACACAACTGCTTTACCTTCCCTGCCTGCTTTCTTTTCAACTTCAGTATCTTTTCTTTTACTCTGACTGATTCCTTTCAGACCCTGGCAAAAATAACCCATACTCAACAGAGCTAGAGTAAGAGTACTGATTTCTCCTTGGCTTTCTAAAATTTGAACTGACTGAAGAAAATAACCATCCTCCATAGTACTGGGGAAATTCCTTAGCCTCTTATCTCTCTTCCTGTAGTATTGTTCACTCTATAATCTGACTCAACTCTGAGGAATAATGGCTTCTCATATTTTCCTCATGAATGGAGTGGATCATCTTCTAGCTACCAGAACATTCAGATGCCACTCAAAGAGGAGCACTAGCCAGAGGCTTGATCAAACTTATCCCCTGGTTATCCCTGTTGCCTCTAAAGGTGATTTCACACCCAGTCACAAAATTCTGATTCACAGGCCAGAGGCCAGACTATTTCCTATTCATTTTCATGGTGCATTAGGAGCAAATTTCTTTAGGTTGATTTGGTGGTGGGAGAATTTTCTCATGTGACTTAACACCTAAAATGTTCAATACACATGTGTCTAACCTGCCCCAACTGGGATGTGTTTTATTGACGTGGACTCACCTATTGCCATTTGGCAATAGTCTTAATCCTGATGTAATCAATATTCTTAGCTTTTTAGAGTTCAATTTTCTTCAGCATTTTTTGTTTGCCACAGGCAGCTTTTATAGTTTATAGCTCTGTTCTTAATGATCATAGTGCGGTATCTAATTAAGATTTTTCTCTCCTACAACACAGCAACAAACACAGGTGAGGCAGCCCCAGTGTGCTTTCTCCTGTTAACCCCACAAATAGCCATCTGAGGAGGAACTGGGTGGGTGATGACTGAAAGGTCTTACCCAGTGATAATAAATTTGTGTCCTCTACTGTGTCTTCAGTAAAGGACCTCCAAAGTTTTTGATTGCTCACCCATATAAAATTTTCGAGCATATATTCTCTATGTGTATGTATATATATGTTTTAAAACATATTTTAAAGTTAATATATATGTTTTAAAACTAATATATATGTTTTATGTTTTAAAACTAATGTTTTAAAACTAATATATATGTTTTAAAACATATATATTAGTATATATATGTGTTTATATGTTTTAAAACATATATATTTTAAAACTAATATATGTATAAAAACATATATATGTTCCAATATGTTTTAAAACATATTAGTGTATATATATGTTTTAAAACATATGTGTTTTAAAACTAATATATATGCTTTAAAACATATGTTCTAATACATATTTTAAAACATATATATGTTCTAATATATATGTTTTAAAACATAATTGTGTGTATATATGTTTTAAAACATGTTTTAAAACTAATATATTTGCTTTAAAACATATGTTCTAATATGTATTTTAAAACATATATGTTCTAATACATGTGTTTTAAAACAGAAAACTAGAAATTTTTAAAGGGATGACATTAAAAAAATACAAAGAAATAGAAGTTCTAATGCTTTTTTTCTCACACCCTGGTGGATTGCTTTGCAGACCATTTCCTCCCTCTAACCTTCTCCTGCCTGAGGAATAAAGAGTCAGCTGAGGAGGAAATCTGACAAATTTTCCATTTAAAACAAGGGTACACAGCACCTGGGTTTCCTAGTATGCAACCAAAGGACCAATGTAAGAGCTAAGAAATGAGTAAGAGAAGGAACATGGGGATAGTAAGATGAGAAAGATAAAGGAAGAAAGTTGTTGGGGTGGATGAAGAGAGAAAGAACAACAACAGAAAAAGGTCTATTTAATGGAGAGTGAGAGGTGAGCAGAAATTATCTCTGATAATGACCTGGTCTAAATAAGCAGGCCTACAGGTGAGTTTTTGTTTCAGAAATAACTTTGGCTGTCATCCTGGCACTACTGGGAATTGCTATCCTGGCTATTTTGCTAATGAGATGGTCACGACACAAGCAAAATGGTGAGTAACAATGAGTCAAAATGGAGAGACCGTGGAAACTCACAGTGGGAGGGATGTCAAGATTCAGTCTGAGTTTGTCTCTCCTTATGAGCTAGCTGGAGACTTTGCCAATATTCTCATTTTGTCAAACGTCTTATTTCAATGAGCTAGTCAAAGGATCTCTTGCTTATTAGCCATTCCCCCGTACTTTTAAATTCCCCAAGTTCACACTGCCAATAATGTCAACTTAGTAACATATATCAGAGATTGCATTAACAACAATAATAATAATACTTCAAGAAAAAATTATCTGAGTTCCAAGAAAAAGTACCTTGGTAAAAAAAAAAAAATGGAAGAAAGAAAGAAGAAACTATGCTATTAGCCACAAAAAGCCAGTTTTACATGGAAAGAATTAGAGAATTTTAGTGCCTTAATATGGGGCACTATTAAGAAGAAAAAAATACAGAGTAGTGCTTGTCAATGAAAAGAGATGGGGCTCATAAAAGCAATGACCTATTTCTATGTCATATGGTTCCTCTTTCCAGGATTTTCTCAGCATTGTTCCCACTCCTTTCCAGTCAGCTGCATCCCCTCCTATTTCTCATCCCCAGTGCTTGTGAGAACTAGCACTGTAAAAAGATAGATAGGATGGGGCTGGCTGGAGGTGCTGAAAAGACATGGGAAACAGTAATTTATTGTTTCAAGAGGATCACCTTGGGAGCAAAGAACCACAGTTTAGAGTGAGAAGACTTTGGGAGGGGGAAAAAACACTTCTCACAAGTATCTAATAAGAAAATTTTCACTCAATTCTTCCACAGAACTTGACATCTCAAGATACAATTCAGAACAAAGTAAGTACTTATGAGAAAAAGATAGTAAACATGCATGTAATTTTCACACAGTAGGGCCAACTCTGTCTTGCTTATCATTGTATTTCCAGCACTTTGTATAGTGCTCCTTTGTACAAATTGAACTTCTAAGCTACTGGGAAAAATCCACCAGAGATTTCTGAGCAGCAGTGAGTGCCAAACTGGAGTTGGGTAGAATGAATTAGTAGTAGGTGGACTTTCATGATTGTGGGGCTCCTTTCAGATGCCTTCTGTGGTCCAAGAATGGCAACAGAGATGCCAAGCCATGGAAATAGGCTCTACAGGCATGGAGCAGAAGGTTTAGCAGAAGGTCTAAGTCTGGTAGAGAAGAGGGCCTTAGTAAGGTGGCTGGGCAGAATCCAGGCTGAATACAAGAGTCTAATGTAGTCAGAAATTACAAGAGTGAACACAGCTAAGTTGATTATGATTTAGTAGGAGAGCACCAAGTTCAAGTTCTAAAGAGGTGAAGCAGGCTTTCCATGGGAAGGTCTAGAGAGATGCCAAAGTTGCTAAGATACCCCCAGGCTGGTAAAGAGGGAAAACAGGATCTAGGTGATGGAGTACCAAGAAGGAAAAACATCTTTGAGGCCCCTTCTTGTATGTTTTAGCCTGGCTTCTATTCTGAAACTGGGGACTGGCTCATTCACTTATCATCATCTGCTCTTGCTACCCATGCACAGTCCCTAGTTCCTGCAATTAATTCACTTCATTATTCACCATTGGGAATCAGCATTAATGCTCAGAGTCTTAAATACAGCACCACTAATATTCAAGAAGCAAAATCACCGAGCTCTCTCTCCTTTTTTTCTCCAGGTGCTGGTCTTCTGGAGTATGAGGATTTTAGAGGTAAAAAGATTAGGAACTACTAGAGAATGAGTGGAGGGATGTGTTCTTTAAAGTTCAAAATGCAGTTATCTCCTTTGGAGTGTGATTTTTTTAGGTCAGCACCTCTTTTGCTGTCATAATAGCCATTGCCTACCAATCTCTCTATGCATGTCTGTATACACATGACAGAACTGTGCACTTTTCCTCAGCAAAAGCAAATATGTGTCCTTTCTAAGACCATTAAAGAATTCCCTTCCAGCTTCTGTTTACTTTGAGATCTTGGAAAGGTTAAGGAACCTCTCTGAAACAATTCCTGCATGTGTAAAATGGGGACAAAATACATAATTCACAAGCTGGTAAGAAGATTAAATGGAATAGTATATGTGGAACTACCCTAACTTTGTAAGCTGTAAAGTAAAATATAAGTGACCACAACTTATATTATTATCCCCATTTTAGAAGATGAACTTGATGCTCAAAAAAAAAAAAAAAAAAAAAAAAAA
>JAQZBX010064992.1:0-16375 GCA_029593785.1 Cabassous unicinctus | reverse complement strand
ATCTTAGATCTTAGGTCATGCTTGTGATATAAATTTGAACTATAAATTCGAGTTATGGAAGGCTTATGGTCATGAAGTTGAGGCTTTTTCCTGTTTTCCTTATGGCTGTTTAATCTTGCTTTCCTTGGTTATAAAGATTGGTAATCTCTAGTAAGTCAGAGATGGCTTACTAGACTGCTTTTTAGTTCCCTTTTAATTTTTTCTTTGGGGGAATTACAAGAGTGGGCAGATGAAAATCAGACTGGAAGAGTAGGTTGCTGCTAGATTGACTGTTATTATTACTATGTAATGGGAAGTAAACAAGTACAAAATAAGATAGACATATTAATACCTTTGGATAACAGAGCCAGACAATGGACTTTTTTTCATTGGCATGTAAATGTATGATTAGAGTCATTGATATGATGGCTTACATCTATTATTCCTCATATATGTATCAGTGTTACAAAGTAATGACTGTAAAAGATTTGAAATTTAGTTAATAAATATTTTTATAAAAAAGCACTTTTTGTTTTGTTTTTTTGAAACTCGTTCAATGCTTAGTTAATAAGTCTGTTTCTAGTTTCCAATTCTCATATTCCATACCCCAATATGATATTTTATCATAACTTTTTTTGTATGACAGAGTATATAACAAAGTTGAGAGTAGCTTTGATTTTATGTGGTCGTTTTTGTTTTACTCGATGCATGCCAAAGCCTCTCCCTATCTCTTCACCTTTCTTCTTCCTTATTCTTCTATAAGAAGGTGCTCTAAAAATAGCTCCAGTGGTAGATGTTCTACTCATGGTCAGATTGCTGAGTCATCTTGTTCTTTGTGAAGTTTAGGAACATAGAAAACAATGTATAAACAGAGTAAGACAAGATGTTTTTCAGATGGCAAGTCATTCTTTTAAAAAATAAAGAATTATAATACTCTCAATAATTTTGTAGTAAATAATTTTAAGTCTTTTTTTAAAAGAATTATATTTTCAAAATATATAAAATGGCCTTGAATCTTAATTCACAAAAGTGTTTTGAATGCAATTCTCAGAAATGTTTTTTTTAAATATAATGATTTTAAGACTGTGAGCAGAATAATAACAAATGAGTTATAAATATTCCCCTGTATGCAAATATTTTATTTCATTTTCCATTTAGATATGTTAACAATCTGGCTTCTTTGCAGTAATTTCTCTGCCTGTGAAATTGTTACATCCAGAAAAGAATTGTTGGGAGTATTTAATGCTTGACTATAAAATAAATGTGCTGACTATCTCAAAGAAGATGAGGATTTAGCTTCTTTACACTATCCCTGATCACCTCCTACAGCCTGCTGTCCTCTGTCTCTAATGCAGACTAGTGGCTCTTAGGCCTGCTTAGATTTCATCCTTGGATTGCCTTTTGCCTCTTCCCAATGGTAAATCCCACTTCCTGGATCTTATGTCATTTCCTTCTTTGGTTTAGTCTCTCATCTTAGAGGAGCCATCTTCTAGTAGCTTTTAACAAGTCTCTCTTTTTATCTGTAAATAATTCATATGTAGATACTTGTTGGAGTGAATATGATATTTAAGTATTTCTATTTTATTTAAATGCTAGAATTTCCTAACAAAAGTAAATCTCAGAATTGATAGAAAAAATAGAAGAGTTATAATTTTCTTGCAGCAATGAAATTTAGAACAACAAAAATGATTGTGGATAATTATTTTGCTGTTTAAAGTTCTAGAAAAGGATACCTTCTATAGGGATATAGGTTGTTGAACTCGGAATTTTAGTTTTTAATTTGTTGTGAATATTTTTTTAAACTCTTCCAGGTAATGACAGTTAATGATTTTGAAAAGTTTTTAAAGACCTTTGATAAAATTTTGTTTCATAAATGTTTCATAAATTATAATTTAAACAAACTTTAAAACTTTAAAACAAATTACAGCCGGGTATAATTTGAATTCATATTTTAATATCAAAAATTTGTCTTAAATAGAGTCTGTAATCTGTGAAGGCAGTAGTAGGCTAGAGCTCAGAGACAATTTTTTTTTAATGTACTGGGGGCTGAACCCGGGACCTCGTATGTGGGAAGCTGGCACTCAACCATTGAGCCACATCAGCGTCCCTGAGTTGTTTTTTTTTGTTTGTTTTGCATGTTGTGTGTTTTTTCAGGAGGCACTGGGAACCGAACCCAGGACCTCCTATGTTGGAGGCGGGCGCTCAACCGCTTGAGCCACATCTGCTCCCACAATTGTTTTTTAGATGCCTTGGTCCAAAGGAGATCCAGGCTGCTGACTTCCAGTTTCTCCCACTTGAGTGTGCCCGGAAATAACTCAGATGGATTGCTTGTGCCCAGAAATATCTTAGGTGGGTTCCAGGACGAATTTGGGAGAAAAGGTTCCCCAAGAGTCCAGAAAGGGCTTTCTATTCTACTGTGACCAAATAGGAAACAAGCAGCCATTTCCTTTGGAAATAGGGCTCCGGAATAAAATGAGCCCTACCACTAGCCCATTACTCCTCCCCATTCCCCACAATTTCTGGGAAATACCAGGCTAACTGGAAGAGATAATTCAGCAAGTTCCCATCCACTGAGGGGAATTTGGCTTTCTTCAATGGGAATTTGGCTTTCTTCTTGTGTTCTGCAGACTTATTCCTTGACCATGGTTGTAAAGCTCCACAAATCACTAACTCGCATCTGTTGAACAGGCTTTTCTGGAGTGAGCCAGAGAATGGTAATATGAAATGAATGGTGTACAAAATGTGTGGGACAGGGGCAATAGTATTCATTTTACAATGCTTTGGGTCTAAGGAATTGAGAGAAGTTTGGAGAAAGGTACACAAGAGGAGGTAGGAGAATGTCTTAAGTCAGATTCATTTCTCCTATGCTTCTCCTCAAAACCATTAAGAAGTGGCTGTGACACAATTCTGTCACTTTAATATTTTCTTTGTATAACAAGCTTGTAAAAATAATAAATGAATCATTTTTGGGAAAGCTGGGTGTAGTCAGCCAAAAGGAGTGCTGATGCAAAATACCAGAAATCGGCTGGTTTTTATAAAGGGTATTTATTTGGGGTAGAAGCTTACAGTTACTGGGCCATAAAGCATCAGTTTCTTCCCTCACCAAAGTCTGTTGCTGCATGTTGGAGCAAGGCAGCTGCCAACGTTTGCCAGGGTTCAGGCTTCTTGGGTTCCTCTCTTCCCGGGGCTCTGTTTCTCTCTGGGCTTACCTCCTCTGGTTCCTCCACAAGGTCAGCTGTAGACTATGAGGCTGTCTAGGCTTTGCCTCTCTCCACAAGGCCATCTGTGAACTGTCAGGCGAATGGCTCGTCTCTTTTCCCAGGGCCTTCTCTCCTTCCTCAAGACCAAGCTCCTCTGTGCTTTCTTCCCCGGGCTCCAGCATTAAAGCTCAGCATCAGAACTCCAAAATCAAAACTCCAACTCTGTCCTTTGTCATGCCTTTTATCTTTGAGACCCCACTCACCAAGGGGCGGGGCTCAACACCCTACTGACGTGGCCCAATCAAAGCCCTAATTATAATTTAATCATGTCCAGAGGAATAGACCAGTTTACAAACATAATCCAGTATCTATTTTTGGAATTCGTAACTATATCAAACTGCCACACTGGGCTTGTCTGTAATTTTAATGTACTTGCCTAAACCATTTCTAAGGTCTTGGAAATGGTAGTTTTATAAGAGGGAAGAAAGGAGGGAGGAAGGGAGGTGATGATCTATGGAAACAGTAATACAAGTTTTGATTTGAGTTTACTATTGGTCACAAAATATACTAAATGTATATATTTATATTAGTATTATTCGAACTCATTAGCTGGAATTATTGTAAATGATGCTGCCCTTAAAAATGGAAAACATTTTATATGAGAAGTGGCAAGGTGTTGTATTTTAAAGAGCAGAGCACTGGCAGTCAGGATAACTGTAGTCTTGTCCTGTCTCAGCCTCCAGAATGGTTTGTAATCCTGCACCATCCCTTCCTGCCCTGCACAACCCAGACTGCTCACTTGTGTAGTAGACTCGGTGATTACTAAGCTTCCTCTTAAGATTCTGTTACTCAGATATATGTCATACTTTTCAGAAGGTTTATGTCTTTTCATTTATTGAAACTAGGTAGTTTTGCATTTATTTTGTGACTTTTAAAAATCATTTGGGCCTAAGCATTTCAAAATTTGCTCAGGCTAACTGTACTAAAACAGCAGTGCTTTGCTTTGGGGTGCTGTGCCTAAATAGAACAAGGGTGAGTTTCCAATTGTAATGACTCCTTGATACTTGCTTATGTTGCAAATTGTCCCTGAGGTGCCTTTCAGTGACACCACTATAATCTGTTAGTTCTGTGTGGGAAGTGTATGTGTATTGGTTTATTTGCAACTGAGTGTTAAATTTCAAAGGGTTTGAGAATAGTGAGGTAAATAGCTTTGCTAATTCTCATTACTGTATGGAAAGCTAATTGCATAAATTTAAAAGGTAAAGCTTCTGAATGGCTTCCTTTAAAAAGTGATTTTTAACAAATGCTTGCTCAGACAAACATTTATTTGTGCTACAGCTGAAATGCGAAAGTAGCATTTTGGCTTCTTTCCCACAAGCATGCTTTAAGAGACTAGCGGCAGCATCACTCCCTGTTCTCTCCAGTGCTTTTTTACCTTGCTAGTGGTGCAGCTCATTCTGCAGATGTACTGAAACCCTCCCATTTAATCTGCAGTGGAGAAGAATGGGGCTCAAAGTCCAGTGGAAATCAGTGTTGTAGCAATGTTGCAGTAAATAGAAATGACTGTGTATTTCAAAAGCTTAAAAAAAAAAAAAGACATAGCTAATTCTTCATTTCTTTCAGCTGATAAATTTTTGCTTTCTGTTTCCTTCTAGAGAGATGTGGATAATTTGCCGTGCCTCCAACGTCTGTTTCTCAGCTTCAACAATATATCTTCGTAAGTGGAAACTCCCAACTTGTCATTAATTAATAACTTGATCGTGTGGGCTCTAGTGCTTTAAATTAAGATTGCAAAAATACCTTGGAAAATTATACTGACCTGTAAGATTTTAAATTGGAAAATGATAGGACAGTTATAAGACAAAGTTCTCTGTGGATAATAAGCAAAGCTCTTATGTGTATTAGTGCCTCTAATGTTAAAATGATGGTAATAATATAGCATGTGCTTTGTATTTCATTATACTTTAGAGTTGCTTTTTTGTAAAATGTGTGTTCATGGAAATTTCAACATATATTTTGTTGTCCTTTGTTTGACATTCAACACACTAGTCAGTTGAATTACAATTTCTTTCATAAATTTTCTAAAATTTGTATAGCTACTAAGCAATTTTGATACAGAAGACTATATTTGTACTGTGCCACTTGCTAATTAGGCCATAACTGCCTTCTAACTTAGTATCCCTACTTCATGCTGCTAAGAGATGGTATATTAGAGCATATAAATATGTAAATTTTATTCTCCAAAGGTTTGAAGCTTATCATCCTTTATATTGTGATGATGTCAGTGTCAGTGTGGAAGATTTCAAAACTGGACCTGAGACATAACAGGCAGATTTGTCAGTGCAAAAGGACCTCTACTCATTCCCGTCCCTAATTCTTTCCTTCTCCTCCCCTCCCTCCAGCCCCTTAGTTCTCACTAGGCTTTATAACTACCCCTCAGTTCTTTAGTTTCACTCCAAGGCAGTTCTTTGAACCTGCTTTTAAAGAGGGTAAGAATTAAGTTAAGTGTACCAAAAGAGTTTAAAGCATTTCTCTTCCTGAACTCTAGGTCCGTACTTCTGATTTTTAAATACCAGTTTAGTTTTTGTCCATTTTCTGTTTGCATCTTTTTCCTTCTCCATCTCCCTGTACTATATCTCTGAAATGTAGGGATTATCCCCAGATGATGAGCTTTGCATATAGGCCTGATTTCAAAGAAAATACCTGATCGTTCTCTTTTGTGGAAAAAATATAAAAGTTTTCTGAAAAACTTTTCATGTTCTTCACAGTTTATGTTGAAACGAGTATTCCAGCTGCTTTTCTATCTTGTTGGGGAGGTATGGTTTCTTTTCAATGGCAGTGGAATGGACACTCAATTTTCTTTAGGAAATTTCTACCTAATATTAATAATTAATAATTGTTTTGAGAGGATAGTTTCTCATTCTCATAATACTTGAAATATTAACTGTTTAAAGTACTGCAAACCTTTAGATCTCCCCCCACCCCCGGCTATGCTGGAATCTGTTAACTTCTTTTATTTTTCATCTTGTTTATGGGGAGTAATTTAAACAGAGATATAGATTATAGAGAGATATAGGGGTTAGGACATTCCCAGGTCCCCAGGATAACTGAACTCCTGACTTCCTGGCTCTGTAGGGGAGTTGACATTGTTTGTATTTAAGGAATTTTCTTCCTAACCTGGAAAGGAGTTTCACCTACCCAGCAAAATAAAGGTATGATTAATAGGATTAATATTGATAACTTTCTTTAAAAACAGTGATTACTTAAGAAATTGAGATAGAAAGTCTCAAGGCTTTCATTCCCTTACTAATTGCTTTCTCTGTGTTTCTACATAGGCGTAGCCCTATACCTTCCTCTAGTATTTCCAGCTGATCTGCACTGAGACTGAGTACATTTTCGTCTTTGTTCCTGTTGATGCTTGTGGTCCAGGAGATGGTACAGAGAATAGATTGGGTCTGAGGGGGCAAAACTGGAGGGAGCCAACCTTTACTATCCACTTATCTGAGGCCAAATTATAATCTGCTTTTTCTACATTCCTGAGGAAACTCAGGACCTTGATAATCTTTTAAAATAATTGCAGAATCCATTTTTCCCAGTCCTGGAGGAAATGTTTGAACCTGAAAAGAAACCAGGGCCTCATATCCTGAATAGGAATTTTCTATTTTACTTGCATAAAACCCTCAGATTACAGATTTAATGTAATTAAATGGAAGAAGTAGATAAGGAAAATTCCCTTAATGGCAGTTACCCCTTCTTTTTTAATCCCTGCAATAAATAGGCAGTCTAAATTTCATTTCTTAAGATCAGGCCAATTAACTTGCCGTTGAATACCAGGTAAAGTTGGATTATGAACTCCTAAAACCATACTGTGTCTTTCTTTAGTGTATATTCCCAAACTGAAAAATGATAATGAGGTACTTGGCTTATAATTTTAAATGTTATCACCCAGAATTGAGGTAACAAATAAATTTTACTGTCATAGGGAAATAAATCACACAGCCTCTAGTCTATAGCTTCGTTTGAGGTGTTTAGCAATAGGCAGAGGATTTTCCCTTATGGAAAACTCCCCCTTGGATTTTGTTTCCAAGCATCCAGTCCTTAGTGATAATTTTCCTCTACATTCTTCTTTAAATGTTGTTCAGAATATTTACAGTTTGAATTAGTTACAAGACTTCCTTTAGTCTTCAGTATACTTAGCCCTTCTCCAAGTTCATAGTTTTCCTTACATGTAATTCAACATTCAAGGGGCCTCAAACAGAAGGGGCTATAGTTGCTGTGATATCTTCCAACTCTTGTTTGTGGAGTTGCTGTCATTGTGTGGCAGGAACTTTTCCTTTTCCAGAGCAGGGGAGAGAGAAACTAAAATAAACTGAACATGTCCTCAGCAAGGGAGAAATTACTAGACTTGGGTTTTAATAATTAGAAAAATAAGGTTTCCAAATAATCTGTGAAAAAGCAAAATTACTAGAAACTCTGCCGACTTTCTTTCCTTTTCCATCTAACCCTGGGAGAAAATGCTTTTTATTACAGTTGCTTAGACCTTGGAAGATTAATGATAGGGAAGAGTTATCCAGTGGGACTTAGGGAGCAGTTTTTTATGAAAAGCAGAACTTTCATCTAGTGGTGTCAGTCTGCCTAATATTTATAAACTTGCTGGATTTTGAAGCTCAGTTTGGATTATGTACAGGTTGTTGATCTGCCCTTAGTGTTCAAATCAGGGATTAGTTGGAGTTTGTTGTGAGTAGTATATGCAAAGGTGGAAGCCATAATGGACACATAAAAGGGATTATGTTATATGAGACATTGTTATAAGAGTTTTCTGTGAATATAGAAGGTGAAGTTAGTATCCCTGCTGAACCTCAAAAAAACATGGAGGTAATTATTGAATATCTGGTTACTTTCCATCTTTATAATAGACTTGGGAAAGGGGGAATGAAAACAATAGTAACATACAGATAAATCACACATCCAGCAATTTTGGGAAGTTAATTGGGGATTGTGTGATCTAAGGATATGCCTTCAGAAAGAGTACAAAACTGAAAAATGGTCTAAAATAGGTTGGGAAACTTAGGGAATAGCATAGGGATACTCATGTATAAATGAGGTGGGCTTCAGCAGACCACTAGAAGAATGACAGTATGATCACAGCATAGGTATTTACCAGTAATGGCATCCAGGATAATAGTGGTGTTTGAAAACTTGACAGTGGCTGCAGCAAGTCTTAAAAATATTTCTGTGAACTTTATTCAGATCACACAATACCTCAGATAACTGAGCTAGGAGATGTTCTATAGTGATAACTATGGCATCTCTTCAGGGCCCCCTTGCCATGCTATGGTCTTGCCAGGTTATGCAGTTCAGTGGCCCAGCAGGAATGTGGGTCAAAACGAATAGAAGCAGTGGTATAAAGCTGAAAGTCAATACCTTTTAGGACATCTTCTGGAAAGTCTCAGATAGCAACCAGCAAATTAAAACATATGTTATGTATCCATTTTGGGGGACAAAATGTTATTGACTGTTATGCAATAGACTCTAGTGAAGTGAAGGGTAGCTGGGCATTCCAAGTAGGTTTCACAACAAGGGCAAGGCTGATGCGGAGGGCTTAGGGTGGACTCACAAGGTCCACCCCTCTGGGGACCTGTAGTGAGAGCCTGGCCTTCCCCACCTTCTTCCTCAGACGAATCCTGGGTCCTCCCCAGCCCAGGGAATGACTGAGGGGCCTGCCAAAGTACATTTTATGATGATCCCCTGAGAGAACTATGCTGTGTTTAATTAAAGGAATTAGTTCTATCTAATTCATTCTTTAGCTGTGTTCAATCTGTTATTTAGCCTTTTTTCTGAGGTATTTTTTGTTTGTTTTTCTTGGCTCTCATGATCTTAATTTCCAAGTAGTCTGATTGTATCTATTTTTCCTATTAGCTTATTCTTGTTTAATGGGTGAGATATATTCCTGAATCGTAAAAGTATTAAATATACTTATTTTAGTCTTCTTTTTTCTCCAGATTTACTTTTCTTCCTTGGGCTTAGTACCTGTATTTGTTCTTAAAACAAACCACTCTTTCTTTCTTTGATTCTTTATTTCTATGATTATTGGCTGGCAGTTCATATTTATAAATGAGGGTCTAGATGGATTTATTTCCTTGAAATAAGTTAAAAATCCCTGTGAATGCAAATACTAAGTATAAGATCTCTGTTTGCAGAGGATGGAGGGTAGGGAGCAAGGAGGATTCCCCTTTAGGATGTGCACAAGAAACTTGCCTTCTGGGAATCCTGGGACTCCTTGCTCATCTTGGCACTTGAACTTACTTAGAACACTGCCCTTCTTCTCTCTTATCATTTTCAACCTGGGGCATTTCAGGAATCAGCTACTCTTGAGAATGAGAGGCTGGCAAATTGTTACCATACCTTCCAATAATTATATAGATACACATCTGCTCCCAATTCTTGCTGCCTCTTATCTAGGGAATATTCTGAGGCTCCATAGACAACCTATGTACTTACAATACGATGATCCTATCATTTCAGACTCTTCAGCAATTTTGGGTTTTACTGATTCCATCTGCTTTATATCTTCCAGGAATTCTTTCATGTTCTTGTGTATCCATGGAACTCTTCTTTGTTTTCCAGTACTGCTGTGGATATTTTCATACTTTCATATCTAGTAATTTCAAAGAGATTTTGAGAGGGAGGAGAGGTAAGAGCATGTGCTCAGAAAGTCATTCTCATGACTCTCCTTCCTTTTAGTGATTTCCCCAAATAGGCTACCCAGAAAAATATTATTGGAAGCTTTAAAAATGCAGAGTCCCTAATTCACTGCTGGAATCTGCTCCAGTAGATTTGGATTGGGGCCAGGGATCTGGATTTTTTAAAAGATCCTCAGAGGATCTTTTGATGTTAAAATTTGGGTACTACTGAGTTATGTCACCCCCAAATAGGAATATTGGTGCTTATTTTCTTATATATACTTTTTTATTTTTTTTTAAAGATACTTAGATTACATAAATGTTACATTAAAAATATAGGGAATTCCCATATGCCCTACTCCCTAGCTCTCCCACATTTTCCCACATTAACAACGTCCTTCATTAGTGTGGTACATTTGTTACAATTGGTGAACACATTTTGAAGCATTGCCGGTAAGCATGGATTATAGTTTACATTGTAGTTTACTCTCTCTGGATTATAGTTTACATTGTAGTTTACTCTCTCTCCTGCACATTTTTTTAAGTTATGACAAGATATATAATGGCCTGTATCTGTCATTGCAATGTCATTCAGGACAATTCCCAAGTCCTGAAAATGGCCCCAAATTACACCCATTTTTCCCTCTCCCTCCCCTCAGAACCTCCAGTGGCCACAGCCTCCACATCAGTGATAAAAGTTCTTCCATTGCTACAATAACAATAAGTCTGTAGTAGAATAACTGTAAGTCTACTGTAGTCCATCATTCATTCCCCATCCTGAGGATTGTGGGATGGTGATGCTCACACCACCTCTAATTGAGAGGGGGCTTAGATCCCATGGGGCAGATGGATGGGGCTATCTTGCTTGCAGTTGCAGACTCTCTCTGTTCCTTGAGATGGTCGTTGTCCATCATCATCTTCTTGTTAGTTGTCCTGGGTGAATCCAGTGAACTGGAGAGTAAGTGTTGCAACTCTGTTCAGATTCAGGGCTCAACTGGTACATGGACAGCCCAAAGATTTAAGTCTCTTGGACATACACCTATCCACCCTAGTACTAACTATAGGTTCAAATAGAAGGGGCAGAAGAGCCATGTGTAGGGAAACTACAACTGAGTTCAACTCTGTCACACTGGGGAGCATAAATTCCAAAGTAGGGCCCACTGGCAGGGCATCAAACTCATGAGCTGTCTGCCCTGCCTAAAGTGTCTGGATGTCTCCAGAGCCCTCAGGAACCCTGCTATTTGAGGCAATATTTTTAGTTAACTTAGAGATTGCTCCTTTATGCCAAATCTCCCTTAACCCTCCACATGGAAAAGCTTTTGAAATGAAAATATTTGAAAATATTTGCAAATAAATATTTGCAACCCTCAGAAGGTAGTATATGATATGTATAGTTGCAGAGTTCTGCTATATATTACAAGGTTAAGTTGTAATTGATGTTTTTCTTAGTCTCTTTTAGCCTTTCATTCTCCACTGTGGAAAAGGTTTTACAAGCCTTTTTTTTTTCTAACAAAAGAAAGAGGAGTCATATAATTCTAGTGCCTTGATTGCTTAGAAGGAAACAGTTGTTATTACTTCCTAGAACTAAGGGAAATTCAGTATCGTTGGTAAAGAAATAAAATGTTGGTCAAGGTCAAATACCAGCTTGAGACCCTTGGTCTCATCTGATTCTTGAGGTGATGTAAGCCATGCCTACCTCTCCATTCACAATTCCTTCCCATAGTGCCTTGACTCTTGTTCCATTGACCTTCCTTTGGTTTCTGAAGCATATCATGCTTCTCTTTGCCCCTCAGTCTTTGTACCAATCATGGCCTTTGCCGATAATGCTTTTTTCTCCTTTCTCTCAGTCTGAATAATAAGTCCTAATCATACTTCAGGTCTCAGGTTAAATGATACCTAGGATTCTCAAACTTTAATATGCTTAAGAATGCATATTAAATTCTTATGCATCGGGAAGCGGGTGTGGCTCAATCTATAGAGCTCCCGTTTACCATATGGGAGGCCCCGGGTTCGCTTCCCGGGGCCTCCTTGTGAGGGCAGGCTGGCCCGCGCGGCTCGGTGGGCTGATGCAGCAAGACCTCACAGCAAGGGGGAGATAAGCAGACACAGAAAAAACACACAGAGAATGGACACAGCAAACATAAGCAGCAAGGGGGGGATAAATAAATAAATAAATCTTAAAAAAAAAAAAAATTCTTATGCATCATCATAAGAATTGATGATGCATTTGAAGGAATTTGTATCTTTAACAATTGTTGCAAGTGACTTAAAAATACCACTGGTATGTATTTTTCAAACTTCGGGTCAAAATCCACACAAGGATCCTAAAGTCAATTTAGTGGTTCAAGACTGGGAAAATAAAAGTGGAACAGAAAATAACAGTCTTTGTCACACATTGTAAGGGCAAATATTGTTTCATGAAAATTTTTTAGTTTTAATTATATGTGTATGTGCACACATTTGTGTGTTATTTTATTATAAATATGTAGGAATTGGATTACAATATAATGTATTTCTTACTATGGGTTAGATTTTAAAAGTTTGAAAACTACTATAGGGCCTAGACAATGTTAGTTGTCCTTGCTACATACTTTCAGAGCTTCCTGTATTTCCACTATTATGGCAGTGTTCAAAGTTTATTGTAATTTCATTTTCAGTTGTCACCCCGCTAGACAATAAACTTGACAAAGGCAGAGAAATATGTCTATTTTGCTCACTACAGTTTCTCCAGCATCTAGCTTGTAAATTATCTTGTAAAAAATATTATTTGTATCAAAAAAATTTTACAAGAAGAATTTCATACCTTAAATTGAAAGAATTTTTTAATTGGTTTAAAAACTTGCTTGGTGGATCATCGTTCTTCATGTCATCGCTAGGTAATTAGAACTTTGTTTAATACCTGGATATGTGAGGTTTACAGCCTCAAGCAATCAAAATTCTCTTGTCATTGTTTCAGGCTTCCAGGCTGATCTATTGATTTGCTAGTGAGGATCTTGCCCAGAATTTCTAGATATAAGAAATGTCTACAGAAACTAAATCTTCCTGTTATGCAATGATGCATCAAGGATGGGTAGTGTGTGTGGTCTGCCCCAGTGTATAGGCAAAAAGGAGCTGTATTGTCTGTAGGGAATTAAAAAAAAATAAAAAATAAAACCAATGCAAAATAGTTTTGTTTTTTATTATCACAATGCACTGGCAATTTTAAACAACAACAGTGATAAAATACTCTTTCCTACCAGGGTAGAACTTTAATACCTTCTTTACCTTCTTGGTATGACGCTGTTATTCAGACTCTGCCTTCGCTTTATGACCTCATTGAAATTTATAAACTAGGCTTCCAATTTCTTTTTTTGACAAAGGAATGTTCTTTTTAAGTTTTCTAATGACCTTTTTTTAGTGATTATAATATGACTAAAGGTCACTGAACTACAAGTTTTGGGATGTGATTTTTCCTTTATCAAATCCAGGCAAGATTATTCTCTGGGCTCTTTTCAAAATTTTGTTGAAAATGGCTAGTCATTTTACCTTTATTGGGAAGTTATTCTTCTTGGTATTTTTCTCAAGCTATACTTCAACCTGGTAAGTTACCTTGTATGAATTATATATCCAGAAAACAGCCTATTTCTATCTAGGAAAGTCAGAGAAATTAGTTTGTATTTTAAGGAGGAGATTCTCTCACTAACATTCAGAATGTATTGATATTTGTTACGAGTTCAGGTTGTTACACAAAATGTCATTCTTGCACCATCCAGGATTGGAAGTATTGCTCATGTCATTTTGACTTGAAGGAAGTTCATTTTCCTTAGCCTCTAGTATCTAGCATACTATTGGAATGCTTCACTTTTTTCCATTGTGGTTCAAGTTAACAGATAATCAACAGTATGCTACTCTGCTTACTAATTAAAATAGAGGAAGTCAGCGATTGACAGATCTTTTCTGACCACCTGCTAAAAAAAGTTTTAAATTAGAGAAATGACCATATACTTGGGGAAATTTTATCATCAGTACCCATTTAGCTACTAACTCCTCTTGAAGTGTTTGCCGAATGGTTGACATGTGATTAGCTTTAGAGAAACATTTAATTGCATTTTTCTAAATGTGATGGGGCATTATCTAAAGAGAATCCACAAAAACAAGTTCTAAAAATAGGAGCATATTTTTTTCCATCTCTTACTGTTTTATTCCTTTGCAGTGAGCAACCCCCACTCTATGCTAAGGCATAGTCTCTTTTCCCAGCTTTTGAATTCTTTTAGATAGAAAATAGGTGAGAAAATATGTTCCACAACTAATGACAGATTTATTCTCCCACTTCAGAAAAATAGACTAAAAAGGTAAGATAAATTTTTAATCATGCTCAGGGTAGACATAATTAATTGCATCTAAATTTATTTTATTTAAAACAGAACTTTTACAAAAATATTTTATAACCTTCCCTTGAATACTAATTTCAGTATTACTTTATTACAGTACTACCTTTTCTTTTGGAAATCAAAACTTGAAATTACTCTAAAATATATAAAATAGAAAAGTGTTTCAAATGGACTAAGTTCATTTTCTTTATTGTTTTTAAACTATTCGTTTGTTAGATGACTATGCTTCTGTTTGTAATACCTTGCATTCTAATATAAAAGCTTGTTTGAACTTGTCTACATTATGTTGAGTATGCAGTTTAGTTAAAATTTCTCTGACTACTGTTGTATTTTTGTGCTATAGTCAAAACCACTTATTTCTGTTAGGTTCAAGTGTGTTTGTTGATCTCGTACTGGACAGATTACTGACTATAGAGATGGGATATTAACACTTGATACCATTGTTTTAGTTTGCCAAGGGGCTGCTGATACAAAGTACCAGAAATGTGTTGACTTTTATCATGGGGATTTATTTGGGGTAAAAGCTTACAGTTTCTAAGCCATGAAATGTCGAAATAAGGCATCAGCAGAGATGCTTTTTCACCAGAGTTAGCTGTCATGTGGTGAAACAAGGTGGCTACCAATCTCTGCTGGGGTCTTTACCTTCCTCTCCAGAATCTCTGCCTCCTAGAGCTCAGTTGAGGGCAACCAAGCATAGGGCTTGTCTCTTACCTGGCCTTCTCTATCAATCTCAGCTGCCCCGCTTTCTTCCCTAGTTCAGCTGCAAGCTATCAGGCATGTAGCTCATCTCTCTGTGGTCCTCAGCTCTTTTGAGCCTTTCGGGGGCTTTTCTCCTTGCAGCTCAGCTGTGGGCCAAACTGGGGTCCTTTTCTCTCACATTGCAGTATCAAATATGATGGCTTCCTTTTATCTGTTTTTCTCTCTGTGTCTTCATTTATATCCAATCCAGCAAGAGGGCAGAGACCCAAGCTGGCTCATGCCTCACTGACATAGTCCAGTCAAAAGTGCCTCATACGAATAGATGAGTTTAAAAACATAATCTTTTTCTTTATGGGATTCATAAAATAACTTCAAACTGTCACAACCACGTACTTTTGTAAAGTGGTAGTATTATTGAAGACTCTTGGAGATTTTCTTTTGACCTAAGGGAACTAGCATTACTGCCATTCACACATTAATTATCCTTTTAATGTTCCTATAGATAAATAAGCAATAAGCATTAGAAATCAACTTCTTTATATATGCCTTATCCATCTTTATAGTGCTTTGTACAGAATTATAAATTCTATAATTTTTTTTTTTTTTTGCTTTACGTCTTCTAATTTACTAAGTTACATATAGAGTTTACTGTCAAGAGAAGATTATTTAAGGGACACAAATAGAGGTTAAAGCCTTCAGTCAGATGTGCATCAAGGAGCACCTGAAAACCAGGTGACTCACCGAATGAAGCAGGGTAAGGGTCTTTATAGGATAGTGGAAAGCAGAGATGTAACCTTGTGATTTTTCCTTAAACGGCAGTTTTCATCATTAATGCAACTCGTGATTGGGGGATTGTTCCTGTTTTCATGCCCCTTGCTCAAGGTCTCAATAACTATCAGGATAGTATTTTCTGAGGACTATTTTTTGCAAGTCTTGTGGTTTATTGAAGAGTCAGAGTACACTGGAGAGGGATAAAAAATAAAGAAAAAGGGGCAAAGGTATAAAGCAGTAGGGAAACTGAGGATCCTTTGTCATGTTTGTTTTATTCCTTTTGCATTATCCATGAAGGGGAGGAATACAGAAAAAAAAATCCAAGGAAATGGATAGCATTTATTTTTTGTTCATGACTCACTGCATTATCCTCTTTCTTCTATCAGCCTCTATAGTCATTTAAAGCATTTATGAATTCTGTTGGTACAAAAAATACATACAAATATTATAATGGATTTTTAAAATAACCTAATAAAGGGAAGAGTAATGCCATGTGTACTCTCCAATTCCCCTTTTATAAAATGTAGTTTAACTTAATATTTCCAAAACTACAATTGTTTTAAATTCCAAAATTGCCTTTTTCAATGGATATTACTAGTCAATTGGAGGGTTTCTCTACCTGTACCTTCTCCCTCTCTATAGAAATCATATATATATATGACTTTGAACCCAC
>JAQZBX010064991.1:0-16396 GCA_029593785.1 Cabassous unicinctus | reverse complement strand
AATTTTTGAAGAAGCTTTAGATTACATAATTGTTACATTAAAAATTAAAGAGGTTTCCATATACCCCACTCCCTCCCCATCCCAAACTTTTCCCACATCATTAACATCCATCATTAGTGTGGTATGTTTGTTACAATTGATGAACACATACTGAAGCATTGCTACTAACTATGGATTACAGTTTACATTTTACTTTATACTCTGCCCTGTACAATTTTGTCGATTATGACAAAATATACAGTGGCCTGTATCTGATTTCTTTTAATTCTTTTTCCATGTTTTCCTTTAGCTCTTTGATCACATTTATGACAATTTTAAAAAAGTATTTGATATATCTAAGGTCCAGTATTCCTCACTGATAGTGTCTAATGCTTTATCTTGCTCCTTGGTATGAGCCATCATTTCTTGTTTATTTATGTCTTCTAATTTTTTTTTTTTTTTTTTGCACTTTGGACATTTTAATCCTTTAATGTATTAACTATGGTATTTAGTCACTGAGTCATCTCTTTCTTAGAGTTATATCTAGCTAGTGTTATGACAGATATTTCCTTGAATGCCAGGAGCTAGCAAAAGAAAAGATAAGACCTTTCCCAGGCTTTGGAGATTGGCATGTTCAGTGCTGTCCTTCTGAATTTGGGCATTGTAGCGGTGGCTCTAAAAAACACTCTGAGGTAAAAATGGAGGGTCCTCCCAGTTTTTTTCTGAGTATGTCTCTTGTTCTGGGCATCTATGTGTGGCTTTAGAAATTACCACTTTTACATGGATTGAAATGTCCCTTATCCCTTAGGAAATAATCTTTCCTACATTTCCTGGGTGCTATATTGTATATCTTAAAGCCGGTAATCCTTTGCCCCAAGCAGCTGCGATTTGATTGCTTTCTTATAGCGTATTAACTGCCCTGTGTTCTGCTTCTACATGCTGGGCAAGTTCTGGGACAATGAGCCTGTGACAAGTATCCTGGTTCATGTTATCATTTTACTAGTTTTAGTAAAGTTTAGAAACCTTACCACCTATTAAGTCCCTTTACCCTCTCCTTTTTATAATTGTGTTAAATATTTCCTCTATATACATTAAGTACCATATCAGACAGTATTATAATCTTTGCATCAACCATAAAACATAATGTAGATAACTCAAGAGGGAAAGGGAAGTCTATTGTATTTACCCATATGTTTGCTTAACATGTTCTTTCTTCCTTCTTAGTGTTCCAAGTGTCCTAGATTTATCATATCCTTTCTGTTTAAAGAATGTCCTTTGCCATTATTTTAGGATAGGTCTGTTATTGATGAGTCCTCTTAGTTTTTCTTCATTTGAGAATATCTTTATTTCCCCTCATTCCTGAAGGCCACATTCACTGGATATAGGGTTGATAGTTCTTTTTTTTCAGCACTTGAAAATGTTGTGCCACTTCCTTCTGGTCTCCATGGTGTCTGATTAGAAATCTACTGTCAATCAATAGTAGAAAAGACAAGCAAAGCTGTCCTTTCTACTGCTTCCAAGATTTTTTCTTTGTCTTTAGTGTTCAGATGTTTGGCTATGATGTATCTTGTATGGATTTCTTTGTGTTTTTTACTGTGTGGGTCTCACCTTACTGAATCTGTAGGTTTATGTCTTTTGCCAAATTTGGAAAGTTTTCAGCCATTATTTCCTTGGGTATTTTTTCAGCCCCACCTTCTTCCTCTTGTCTTTTCGGGATTCCAATGATACAAATGTTAGCTCTTTTGTTATAGTCTCAGAGGTCCTTGAAGCTCTGTTCACTTTTTTAATTCAGTATCTTTTCTCTCTGTTGTTCAGATTGGGTAATTTCTATTGTTTTGTTTTCCAGTTCACTAATTCTTTCCTGTGTCCCCTCCGTTTTGCCATTGAGCCCAGTGGATAGCCATTGAGTTTTTAATTTCAGGTTTTGAATTTTCAGTTCTAAAATTTCCATTTGGTTCTTATTTACTTTGCTGAGAGATTCTTTTTCTTTTTTCACTTGTTTCCAGCATGCTCGTAATTGCTTGTAGAATGTTGTGCCACTTCCTTCTGGTCTCCATGGTGTCTGATTAGAAATCTACTGTCAATCAATAGTAGAAAAGATGGTAGAAATGATGGCGGCTTTAAAGTCTTTGTCAGATAATTCTAACATCTTTGTTATATCAATGTTGGCATTGATTGATTGTCTTTTTTCATTCAATTTGTGATCTTCCTGGTTCTTGGTATGAGTGATTTTTTTTTTTTATTACTGAAACCTGGGTATTTTAGGTATTGTATTATGAAAAGCTGGATCTTATTTGCACTTTGTTTTAGCTGGCTTCCTCTGCCACCACTGTGGCATGGGAAGGTTAGGCACTGCCTCATTACTGCCAAGTAAAGTTAAAGGTCCAGGTGCCTTATTTGATCTCAGATGATACTTCAGGCAGGGATGTTCCTTGTGATTGCTGGGCATGGGTGGGCATTCCAGCTCCCTTACTAGGTCTTCACTGATACCTTCCTAACTGGGGGGGGGGGCCCAGGTGGGGAGCGGGAATACCAACATTACTGTTTCCTATGTGGCCTCCATGGGAGGAGACAGGATGGCTTTGTTTCCATTGGGGTAGGGAAAATCTTGACTGTCCTAGGCTAGGGTGGGGGGTAGGGGGTGAATTCATTACCATTTGGTGGGGATGAAAATCTCAGCTCCCTGCTAGGCCTTCTCTGACACCACCCCTGCTGTGGGAATTGGGACTGCTCAATGCAGTCTGGCCCAGGTAAAAGTCTAGATTACCCTCTTGGCCTTGGCTGGCATGGGTGGGGTGGGTCCACAGTTTTTTCTGTGGTGTTTGACTGTAGTAAAGGGGATTATCTAGTCAAAGTTCTCTTGTTTTTCTGGGCTGCCCTTTTCCTATTTCTTTGGCTAGAGAAAGCAAGCTTTTGTTGAGGTTTTTTTTTTTTTTTTTTTTCCCCTGCACCCATTGGCATTTCTGAGTTGCTGGCTTGTTCACCTCCAAGTCTGGGATATATGACACAAAAAGAAAATGCTAGGTATTCACCAGCTATTATTCCTTTAGTCCCAAGGTCCCTGGCCCATCTGTCTTATTTTCTCTACCTATAAGAGTCTTATACTTGTTTATATATAATACCCAGGGTTTTTAATTCTACTTAGGGGGAAGAATAGGCAAAAGTGTGTCTACTCCATCTTCCTGGAAGTTCTGGAAGTGGAAGTTTCCCCAAGGTTAATATTTTTTATGATAATAAGTTTCCCAGTGCAAGAACATTGTAAGTCTCTCCATTTGTTCAGTTTTTGTATTAGTAATTTATAATCCTGTTTACAGTTATCAGTATTTCATTAGAATCTGATTTTTTATAAGGATAGTACATTCATTTGGAATCTGAAAACTTCATAGACTTTGTTGACTATTCCTTCCTGCCCTATGATAGTGCTTCACAATAGCCTGAAGGATTTATACTTTATAGCATCCAGCAGTCCAGGTATCTCAGCTTGTAGGTTACTTCTGTTACTGTGATTTAAGAAACTAAAGCTAAATTATACATCTAAGCTGAAGCATTTTTATTTACTGTCCTGTATGGAATCCATGAGATTGGCCTCACTCAAAAACAGAACAACCAATATGCTGAACAATGAGTTGCTTCTTTGTAGAAGCACAGAGAGGAGGTTCAGGCAGCATGGTTACAAGAATTGGGTATAGAGTCAGACTATGTGGGTTTGAATTCTGGTTCCAATAGTGTAGCCTTGACATAAGTTAACTTAAGGTTGTTGTTTTTTTCCCCATCTGTAAAATAGAGTAGTAATAAGACCTACCTTTTAGGAATATAATGTGAAATACAGACATTCTCTGTATCCTCCCATCCTATCATTGCACCCTATCATTTCAAACCCAACAGCCAGAAATGTAAGTAATAAGATATTTAGAGAGAGAACGAAAAGAAATAAAGGAATACCATTAATTGCTCTGTATTTTTCAAATCAGAGAAGACAAAGAACTTGTAGTTTTAAAGAAGTCATGCCTAAGCTGTAGTCACAGAAATTATTCTTTATCATTATCCACATATAATCAGGAGCTATAACTTAGATCCTCAATTTTGTGCTCTTATATATCTAAGAAATAAGACCTATATGAATACTAAACTTCAAACTTTCTCATTTTTATAACATTAAATTTTAAATAATAATAAGTAAAATTTATTGGACATGTACTATGTGATTTACATATATTAACTCATTTAACCATTACATGACAATCCTATGAGCTAGGTAGTTATCCCCATTTTACAGATTAGGAAACTGAGACATGAAGGGGTTATTAACTTTCTCAAGAATGCTGCAGAAGAATAAAAGGCAATTCTGTGTCTTGTTCTTCACTTTCTTTCATTATCCCCTCCCCCATAGCTTTTGTAATTTGTAATCTATTAAGTCTTTTGGAAAGGTACAGGTTTTATTCTTGTTCCTTTGATTTCAAGGTTGGTGAAGATCTGCGGCAAGATATGTTAGCTTTACAGATGATAAAGATTATGGATAAAATATGGCTTCAAGAAGGACTGGATTTGAGGATGGTAATTTTCAAATGTCTCTCAACTGGCAGAGATCGAGGTAAGTGTATTAGCTTGTGTCTTGGTATCTTATTTTCTTTTCTAATAAATTTAGCTTAGAATGTACCTGCCCTAAGGCTCCTGATGCATAGCAGGCAGGTACCCAATCATCTCTGTTGTTTCTCATTTTAATCTAGTGTTAACTTTATTGATTCAGTTGCTCATGATTAAGTTATTTAAAAAAACAACTTAATGAATATTCCAGATAAATGCTTTGTAGTAACCAGGGGAGTCTGTTAATTGACCGCAAAATGCTTTATGGTCTTTAGCTTTTGAACTTAAAAATAAGATCATATCTAAGTTAAACCAACTTTGCTTTCATTTCTGCAAAATAAACTAATGGTTACAAAGTTTTTCTACTAAGAGTAGACCTCCTCTTAATATTTATTGAGTAAATAAATAAAGTTGAGAATAATAGTGCTACCTTCATATAGTGTGATGATTAAATGAGATAATGAATGTAAAATAATGTGCTCAATAAATGGCAACAATTATCATTATTCTTATTCAACAAATATTTGTTACATATACATGTTTTCTTTTTTTTTAATATATTTTTTAATTTTTTCTAAAAGATACTTAGATTATATAAAATGTTACATAAAAAAATATAAGACATTCCCATATGCCCCACTCCCCACACCTCCCACTTTTCCCCACATTAACAACTTCTTTCATTAGTGTGGTACATTCATTGCAATTGATGGACATATTTTGGAGCAGTGCCACTAAGGATGGATTATAGTTTACATTGTAGTTTACACTCTCTCCCACTCAATTCTGTAGGTTATGGCAGGATATATAATGGCCTGTATCAGTCATTGCAGTGTCATTCTATACTGTTTTCAAAATGTCAAGAACATAGTGCTTATATTCTAGAAGGGAGTAATTAAGACATATAGAAGTAACTAGAAAATGCTCTAATAAGCTAAAAGCTGTAAGAGAATTAAAAAGGTAATGCTGTGGGGTTTCAAAGGAGGGAATGATCACCTATAGATTCTAATCATGGACTCCAGGAAGTCACCTGAAAGATTGTTTTATCTAATCATCCTTCTAATATCTGCCATTCAGTATATGCTTAAATACGTATAGGGAGAATGGGTGTGGCTCAAGCGGTTGGGCATCTGCCTCCCACATGGGAGGTCCCGGGTTCAGTTCCCAGTGCCTCCTGAAAAAAACAAACAAGCAAAACAGACCAGAGCAGAAACACCAACTGGGGGAAACCAATGTGGCTCAGTGGTTGAGTGCCAGCTTCCCACATACGAGATCTCGGGTTCAATCCCTGGTCCCCAGTACCTCAAAAAAAAAAAAAAGACCCATAGTAAAGGTAATTCACAGCATTTCAAGGTAGTCCATCTAATCCTGGATAGCTCTGAAAGTTGTAGTGTTCTTTCTTGTATTCAGGTGAATGGAGACTGTCTCCTGGTGTCTTTTTTTTTTTTTTTTTTGCAGGTCTTTATTTCTTTTTTTTATTTTTTAAAAGATACTTAGATTACATAAATGTTACACGAAAGATATAGGAATTCCCATATGCCCCATCCTGGTGTCTTCTAGCCAGTGGTTCCAGTTCTGTATATAGAACATCATTGAACTAAGTTGAATTTCTCTTCCATGTGATAGGATGACTAATAGTTTGATTTTCTCAGATCCTGAGTTCCAAATTCTTCAGCCATTTGTCATATGTGACTTTAAATTCCCTTATCACCTGATTGTTCTCTTCGTAAAGGACTCAAGTAGTCAGTTCATAGTCTTTAAGAATACCACCTGGATTTTGTAGAATGCAAATAGGTGGGGCAAAATATCACACATGTAGGGCTTAGTCACAAATAAAACTAGTAAGTCTTCATCATACTGCCTCCTGCTAAGCCGTATCTTGGCTATCCTGTACTTGGTGCATCTTGTATCTTATTCCCAAGTGTAGGACCTTAACTATTAACTTTCTTGTTATATTTGATTCTTTTTTTTTGGGGGGGGGGATGGCAAAGGGTGGGGAGGGTGCTCTATAAAAATCAGTGGGGTTTTTTGTTTGTTTGTTTTATTAGATAAGTTGTGAGTTTACACCATGTATATCATACAGGATTCCAATACACCACACCACTGCCTTGCTACAAATGATAAAAGACCATCTTCATAAAATTAATGCTCACCATAGTCCATAGCTTACATTTGGTGGATTTTTTCCACAAACCGTCCTATTATTAACATCATGTATTTATATTGTATATTTGTAGTTCATGAGAGAACATCCTCATATTTGTACTGTTAACCACAGTCCATCACTATACAATAATGTGTGATTTTTTTTTTTTTCAAGGAGGCATCGGGAACTGAACCCAGGACCTCCCATGTGGGAAGCAGATGCTCCTGCTTGAGCCATATCTACTCCCCATTATTTTTTAATTTTATTTTTATTATCTATTATTGACCCTCTCAATTTGTGTCATGAACAGATTTGAAGAACATATATTCTATAACTTCTGCTAAGTCACTGATAAAAATGTTTACTAAGAGAAGGCCAGGGATCAACCCTCGTAGTAGGCCAGTAGAGGCATCCCTTCAAGTGATTGCTGAATCTTTAGGTTCAACATTTGACTTGGTTATTCATCTATTTCATTGTATTGTCAACTAGAACACCTTTCTCCATTTTGTCCATCAGTACTGAAAGGCTCAAATTCCCCTTGTTTTTTATGTTGTTTCTAGCTTTTGAGAGCTTACTTCATATCTTGCACTGTGCTAAGCATTTCACTTGTATTATCTCACTGAAAGGTATATTGTATTTTTTTCAAATGGAGGAATCATAGCAGCCACATCCTCTGTGAAGTTTTCACAAGCATCTCAGCCTTCCCTTAACTCAACAATTTCCTTTAATAGTCTCCAGCCGTTTGTCTTATATTACCATGCTTAGTGTTTCTTTCCACACATTTTGTATCTTCTCCACTGGATTGGTTATAAATAAGTTCCCTCAGGGCAGGGACTGTATCTTATATAGTACTTCTCTGTATATCCTATGCACTTTAGTCCAGTGTTTTGTACATAGTAAGTATGAATATTTAATTATGAAATTAGAATATATATATTAAATTTTTGATTAGACATAGTCGTGAAATCAAGTGAAGGTACCCATTGCAAACATATGCCTTTGTGAGCTATAAAGTAGATGGTGCAAAAAATACAACATAAAAATTTCCAAATGAATTTGTTCTGCCATGTGTGACCAGACTATTGGGATTAGAATATGGCCCTGCCTACTTTCTTTTGGGGAGCCCTGGAGGCCTTGGCCTATTTGGTTTCTTCCAGTTCTTGTCTGAGGCAGGTCTTTTTCCATATCCTTTATTTTGACACCAATGCATCTCCTTGATTTAAAAACTATATAAACTATTTTTAATTATATAAATAATATATGCTGAGAATAAAAAATCCAGACAGCATATAATAGAATAAATTGAAAAGTAAATTTTAGTTCTGTTCCACACCTCCATTCCCAATCCTAGGCATCCTTCTCCCAAAATGTAAGCACTTATCACATAGCCTTCTGGCAATATTTTGTGTATATTTTAACATGTACATGCAACATATAAACACAGAAGATAGAGTACTGCATCTGGATTTTGTCTTTTAAAATTACATTTTAAGATCTTTTCTACAAAGAGATCTACTTCATTGTATTCCATTGTGTAGATATCTCATAATTTATTTGTTTGAGACTTGTTTTGAAAGAATTAAGAGAAAACAAAAAATGATCTGTACAGCCAGGCATTTACATTCCAGTTAGGAAAACAAAACTTATACTTGAGACTGAAACATACCACAAGAACAATCTTAATCTAGTCTTCCCTTTGAAAACGCTTGCTATACTCTAAAACACTCTCATCTTACTCAAATACATGATTAGACAAAGCTTTTTGTGCTGAAATTGGACACCATGTATCTTATAAGTAACTTTACAAATGAGGTCAGTATCATCTAGTTTATATCAAAATTGTTATTCTTTGGGGATTAGCACAGTCTATAGTACAGACTATAGAGTCTCAAATAGTCAAATTCAACTTTTACATCTTGGATACTTTTGAAAATAAAAAATAATAAATAATTTTGATTGTTCACATTTTCTAGCATGGGCTGCCAGACTTGATTTTCAAAGTGATACTTGCTCGCTGGTATCTATGTCAAAGATAGAAAACTGTAATTTTTAAAAGGCTTACTTTTGGGAAATATTTTCACATAGCTTAATATTTTGTTGTTAAAGGCATGGTGGAGCTAGTTCCTGCTTCAGATACCCTCAGGAAAATCCAAGTGGAATATGGTGTGACGGGATCCTTTAAAGATAAACCACTTGCAGAGTGGCTGAGAAAATACAATCCCTCTGAAGAAGAATATGAAAAGGTGATTAGCATGTCTCCTTATTCTAAATAACGTTTTAAAAAGTGTTGTATATTATGTAGGTGTTTTAGTTTGCTAAGGTTGCCAATGCAAAATATCAGAAATGGATTGGCTTTTATAAAGGAAATTTGTTAGTATAAAAGCTTACAGCTGCAAAACTGAAAATGTCCAAATCAAGGCATCATCAGACATACTTTCTCACCAAAGGTCAGCTGCTGGATACTGGACTCCTGCCACATGGCAAGGCAAAATGGTGGCTCTCTGCCATCTCCTCCAGGCTGCTTTCTCCCAGAGCTCAGCTGTGGGCAATCAAACATATGGCAGCGCTTTTTTCTTCAGCTTTGAGCTGCTCTGTGGGCCTAACCTCTCGGGGTTTCTCTGAGGCCTCTCAGGCCTCTCTCTCAGCCTCTCGGGGCTTTTTTTTTCTTTCCACAACTGCAGGCAATCCTGGAGTCCTTTCTCACATGGCAAGGTAAAAATGGCAGCTGTCTTTTTCTGTGTGTTTCTGCTTCCAGTTCTCAGTTTATATAAGACCCCAGTGAGAGGGCAGAGACTCAATCTGGGTCATGCCTCACTGTTGTAGTCCAATCAAAGGCCCTAAAGTGTTCTAATCAAGTAATTCAATCAAAAGATCCTGTAACTGAATCTAATGAAATCAAAGGGCCCTACACCCACAGGAATGGATTGGTTCAAAGAACATGATCTTTTCTGAGATTCACAAAACTTCAGACTGTCGCAGTAGCTTTTAAATGCTTTTATTTTCCAATTCTGGTGACTAAATAGCCATTTAGTCTAAGGAAAATAGTGTCTTTCTCTAAGTGTAGATATGGTGCATTTAATGGTAGGAATCTGAATGAAAGCAAATGAAATTACCCAAAAAACACCTGAAACATGTACTTAGGGACCAGTAAGGCAGAGATGTTTTTATAACCCAGAATGTTATTTTTCACCAAGATCTTGGAAGAAGTTATGGAAATGAGTAAGAGCTGTAGTGCCATGTGGTAGTTAAGAGAAAGGACTATGGACCAGGCTGTCTGGGCTTGAATTCAGGTCCCATGTCACTCACTAGCTGTAGTGACTTGGGTGAATTTTTAATCCTATTTGTGCCCCAGTGACCTCTGCAGTAAACTGTTTTATATTATGCTATGATGGTGTATATGATAGCTTAAAAAATAATAGTACCATAAAATTATGAGAATTAAATGAGTTAATATATGTAAACTGCTGGCATGGATTAAATGGTGTAATTGATAGCTGTTCTTTTTCTTCTAATTATTGGAAGCATCTAT
Organism: Cabassous unicinctus; assembly: GCA_029593785.1. Taxonomy (NCBI): domain Eukaryota; kingdom Metazoa; phylum Chordata; class Mammalia; order Cingulata; family Chlamyphoridae; genus Cabassous; species Cabassous unicinctus. The sequence goes on along the minus strand of JAQZBX010064991.1, from coordinate 6,158 downwards.
TTATTGGTTTACTATTTATTTGAATTATATATGAGGAAAGGGTAATCTCGTAGGACATAAGGCCTCTAACAATACTAACTTGGCCTAAGAGAAATTCAAAAACACTTTGAACGGTACTCTAAGAAAACCCCAGTTTTAATGTTATTAAGCTGCCTAGTTTATGTAAAATCATTAATGCATCACCTTTACAAATAAATACAGGTGCCATCTGTTGACCTAGGAAATTATAGTAGAGGAGTTTTGTCCTTTGTGAGCATTTTAAACTGTTAGGATCAAACCCCCCTCCCTTTTTTTTTTTTTTTACATCTTTGTGGTTTGAGAAAGGCACTATAGCAGAAGCCAGTACTTGTTTATAAAATGTTGGCTCTTTTCTGACTCCAGATAAGCTGACACAAAATACTTGTCAAGTAGTATACATCAGGGGCTTCTATGCATTTGGCTCTTTTATGTGCTTTACTAAATAAGTAGAAATAAAACAGTGGTGTCAGATTGCCCGCCACTTACCAATTGTGTGATTTTGAGAAATAACTCCTTATCTGTAAAATGACGCTAATAATAGTACCTATGTCATTGGTTTGTTGTGAGATTTTAAATGAATTAATGTGTACATATAGTCTATGTATATGTAGAAAGAGAAAGAGTAGTGCTAGATTTGTCATAAGTGTTGTATAAACATTTGCTATTATTAGCATTATCATCATCATCATCAGTAATGGTCTTGGGGATTATGGAATAAAATTAACCACATAGGTTATGCCTATAACTGGTCTTCTCAAAAATACAGTATCTTGAGAATAAACTAAATGCACATACTCAAGATAAAAATATTCATGTTTCTTGCTGCATATTGCTGCCAGATATTATTTTGGTAATTTCAATAATTCCCGGGACAGGAAAGACTAAAGTGAAAGAAGGTCTCTAGCTTTGAAAGACTTGCAGATGACATATAGGGAGTAGTAGTAACAAAATGGAAAATAAAACACATTGATTTTATTATTAGGCATTTTAAGATATAAGCTTTCTTTATACATGTCCTCTCTATAAGAAAAAAAAAAAAAAGGAAGTATTCTATACAGATTAATCTTTGTCCCACTGTTGCCTCTTGTGGTAAGTACCAGAGCCTGTGAGGAGCAGGGTTTCACAAACAGGATGCTTAAAAGCTGTTCAAGAGCAGCACCTGCTCTAAGTAGGGACTGGAGAGAGATCCGCCTATTGAAAGACAGAAGCTAGAGAGAAGGGGGAGTAACTTTCCTAAGAAGGTATTTATACTTCTTATTTTGAAATATGAAAATGCTGGCTTTTATTACTATCACCCGGTTTATACTCCTCCTGAGAAAGTGGATTACAGTAGTAGTTTTGAAGAGTGCTGAATTCCTTTAATCTTTGTAATCCTGCCTCTTTAAAAAAAATTTTTTTTTTGGTATCTTTATTATAGGCTTCTGAGAATTTTATCTATTCGTGTGCTGGATGCTGTGTAGCCACTTACGTTTTAGGCATCTGTGATCGACACAATGACAATATAATGCTTCGAAGCACTGGACACATGTTTCACATTGACTTTGGAAAATTTTTGGGCCATGCACAGATGTTTGGTAGCTTCAGAAGGTATTGATGTTGTTGTTATTGCTGCTGCTAATGAAAAGAGAGGTGCTTCCTATTTCACAAATTAAGGTCTCAACCTTGCCTTTTTTTCTAAATATGCTTTACCTTGTGGCTCCCTTTGGGCAAAACTGGGGAGGAAAAAGGCCATAAAAGATGATAAAAATGAGTGTAGGTGCATGTGTGTAAGCTTTGTTGAAATGAATATAAATCAAGGGTACATTTTATCTGTTTGGCTGTACCTATTAGAAATGTTCCCATTTGTATAATGGCAACGAGGACATAATTTTTGTGTGTGTGTAACTACTGCTGGATCTTTAGTCAGGTGTGTAGATTTGTAAATACCACCTTCAATAAAATTTTATATATAAGTTCATCTGAATAATGAGATTATTCTTGATAGCTTTACTGAAAAAATAATTTTTAAGAATTATGCAAATTCAAAACTGCCTGATGTTTCTCAGTTGGAAATTGCTGTGATTCAGATAGCTTAGTTTAATAACCGTGTTAGTGATAATAACCAAATAGCAATAGTATTCTTTGAGTATTCTATGAATAATACTTTGTGTATACTGTCTTTTTAAATAGGGATCGGGCTCCTTTTGTGCTGACATCTGATATGGCATACGTCATTAATGGGGGTGAAAAGCCCACCATTCGTTTCCAGTTGTTTGTGGACCTCTGCTGTCAGGCCTACAACTTGATAAGAAAGCAAACAAACCTCTTTCTTAACCTTCTTTCACTGGTAAATTTGATCTTTACAAGCATTTAATTAATTTTGTATTAATGTATCAGTGTTTCAATATGTAAAAAAAGAATATTGGAGTAAAATTTACTATAGTCACAAAGTGTCAGATATTTTGTTACTGAAATACTTAAAAATTACTATTGTGTGAAAGAAGCCAGGCATGAATGCATATTATATGGTTCCAGTTATGTAAAGTATAGAAAACGAAGTCAGTAGAGTGTTATCCTGGAGGTGGTGAGCCCAAGAAGGGCATCTGGGATACTGGTAAATGTTTTGAGTCTTAATCTGGGTGTGTTTAGATTGTGAAAATTGATTGAGTTCATGGTTTCTGTACTCTTTTTTTTTTTTTTTTAAGATTTATTTTATTTATATATTTCCCGCCCCCCTCGCCCGCAATTGTTTGCACTCGCTGTCTACTCTCTGTGTCTGTTCATTGTGTGCTTGTCTTCTTTTTTTTAGGAGGCACCGGGAACCAAATCCGGGACCTCCCATGTGGGAGGGAGGCACCCAATAACTTGAGCCACCTCCGCTCCCTGCTTGTTGTGTCTCTCATTGTATGTTTTCCTTGTTGTGTCTCTTTGTTGCGTCTTCTCCTTGCATCAGCTCGCCATGCCAGCCCGTCATGTCAGCTCACTGTCATGCTTGTGTTCTTTAGGAGGCACCGGGAACCAAACCCAGGACCTCCTGTGTGGTAGGCGGGCACCCAACTGCTTGAGCCACATCTGCTTCCCTCTGTATTCTTTTTGATGTGTATTTACTTAAGTACAAAGTAAAACAGCAACAACAATATTGCTATAATTATTATGACTGAAATTGATGTGGTAGTAAAAATAAGAGGACTAAATAAAAGGAGGTCTTGATTTCACGGCTTTTATTCCATAAACTGGCTTTGTGACTTCCAACAAGTCACTTGACTTCCTTGGCTTGTTTTCTCATGTTTAAGAGAATCACTTAGCGCCCCCAAACACTGACAGGCTTCTCAAAACTATGTCTTTTTGTTTGCTTTAGTTCTGATAACTTGACCAGTTTGTGGGGATGGGTGGGGAACTGGTTTTTTAAAAAATCAACTCAAAGCTTTTTTTTCTTCAATAGATGATTCCTTCAGGGTTACCAGAACTTACAAGTATTCAAGACTTAAAGTATGTTAGAGATGCACTTCAACCTCAAACTACAGATGCAGAAGCTACAATTTTCTTTACCAGGTAAGGCATATTTAAGTTTATTAGAAAAAGCACATACAATTTGGCTTTAATTTGTTTTACCTTAGTTTAAACAAATGCTACATATTAAAATTCTCATTTACAGAAAAAAATATGTGATTCCCAATATGAACAAATAGTAGATTATCAAAAGTTTATTTACTGAAAAGGATTTATAACAGCATTTTAAAAATACATTTATTTCTCTCAAAATGTGATCTGAAAATTTATTTAATATATTATTTCAATTTTTAAAATTCTGTTTATGAACTATTTCTGAGAAACATGTTTTCTACGGTGCAAAATACCTCTTTAAGGTTTCTTTCTAAAAGGATATCTGTACTAATTTATTTTTCGGGATTCTGTCATAACAGTTTTCATGGATACTGTAAGTGCTTAAAACAGCAAACTCTGGGACAGTGTTATTGTAAACTGTTATGATATGATGTAGTATTTGAAATGCATGTTCCAGTATACTGCATTTGAATTAGAAATATTGCAATATTTGAATTGTAATATTGCAATATGCAACATTTAAAAAGAGGTTCCCTCACTTCTTTGTGAGTCTCTTTCCTCTCTTTTGGCTTCCTTTACCCTGTTTCTAAGACTTATTTCCTTTTCTTGCCTAAAATGTTCTATCCAGACCTGCCTTCCAAATTTACCCCCAACAAATTCCCCATCCTGTCAAAACAAAACTTCTTTTCTTAAGTGACATGATTACCTGAAGAAGGAATCTTACACCAGATTCTACTAATCTACTATTTGATAGAAATAATTTTTAAACTTTTGGATTACTTTGGATGCTTCCTTCTATACCTGTTTGGTTGTCCTCTTCTCCCTTTATTGCCAGGGAATGAAATAATCAAATCATCTTCTTAGCATTATACCAATCATCTTCTATCCCTTATAGCTCTTTAATTAGTCTTAGATCCCACATGGCTCAAGAAAACAAAGCATCATTGCTTGGAGACAGTGTGATGGAATGGAGACTTTCTTGTGCTAAATTTTTTTGTTAGGGTGAGATGTATTTTAGCAGGTGTTTGTCCTGTAGAACAAAGAGATGCTGTGGAAATGTGAGAATCTGCTTAATATTTTGAAAGGAATCAATGCGGGGTGTTTTTCGTTTTAATTAAGCATGTGTTTCCATGAATATTTACTGTTAACAAGCTTTCTGATTATTTTGTAGGCTGATTGAGTCAAGCTTAGGTAGCATCGCCACAAAGTTTAACTTCTTCATTCACAACCTTGCTCAGTTGCGTTTTTCTGGTCTTCCTTCTAATGATGAGCCCATCCTGTCATTTTCACCTAAAACATACTCCTTCAGACAAGATGGTCGAATCAAGGAAGCCTCTGTTTTCACATATCATAAGAAGTACAATCCAGATAAACATTACGTAAGTTTGGTTTCAACATTCATTCGTGAATTATTGTCATCTTTCCTACTTCCTTCACTGGCTCTGCCAAAAGTTCAAACATTTTTTCTGTTAATTCTTATTTCTTCCATGGATGGTCCAAAAATAAATAAATGTACTTGGAGAATTCCTAATATTTTTCTGGCACTTATTTCTTTGTAAATTTGCTGGAGAAATAAACCAAAAGGGTCAAATGATATTCCTCCTTTCATAAACAAGGCCAAAATGGTGCTATTATTCTCTTCTCTATCTTCAGTTTTTCTTAATTTCAAAAATAAACCTTATTGTAACAAATTCAACCAATTTTTATTTTATTTTATAAAGTAAATAGTCTGTTCCCATTCCACTCTCCAGTTTGATGAAATTTATGAAATTTTACAAATTTATGAAATTTGTTTTTGAACAAAACAGGATCTTGGGTGTGCTCCCTCCCCTCTTCCCACAGTATAGCATTTTCATCTTTTTTGTTGTTATTTTTCACCTTTGTGCTAATATTTTTGTTGGGTAATACTTTCCAATACTGTTCTTTAATTTTTGACAAACTGATAGATTTTAAAAATCCGTTTCACTAATCCTGTGTTGAAAGATGGACTGTGGTTAACAGAACAAATATGAAAACGTTCTCACATGAACTATAACAAACATATAATACTAATACAGGGTGTTAATAATAATAAGGTGGGTTGGGAAACTATACCAAATATAAGATATAACTATAGTTAGTAGTAATATTTTGACAAGGCTCTTCCGTAATTTATAACATGTTTCACAATAATGCAGGTGTTTATGGTGGGGTGATGTATGGGAGCCCTGTATGATGTTATGCATGTTTGTTTTGTAACTTTTAATATACACTATGTTCATGTATGAATCTATACTTCAATAAAAAATTTTTAATGAAAAAATCCATTTCACCATTATTTTAGTTTTCACTTATTTTATTAGTAGTAAATTTTAGTATCTTTTTGTATGGTTATCAAGTATTTATTTCTTTTGAGAATTACTTTTCATTTGTTCATATTGTGCCCAATTAAGTTTTTTTCCTTTTTTTCCTGTTGATTTGCAGGACCTCAATCCTTTGTGTTCTCAGCTATTTTATTTTAGTCATTTGTCTGTTAGCCTATCATTTGTCTTTTAAATTTGCTGAAATTTAAAATATTTATGTGGTCACATTTATCTACTTTTTTTTTTTTTAGCTGT
>JAQZBX010064990.1:0-16390 GCA_029593785.1 Cabassous unicinctus | reverse complement strand
ACTGCTTGAGCCATATCTGCTCCCTTATAATATCCTCTACTGATCCCTTTTATTTCTCTGGGGTCAGTCATAACTTTCCCCCTTTCATTTCTGACTTTATTTATTTGCATCTTCTCTCTTTTTTTTCTTTGTTAGTCTAGCTAAGGGTTTGTCAACTTTATTGATCTCTCAAAGAACCAGCTTTTGATTTTGTTGATTTTCTCTATTGTTTTTTTGTTCTCAATTTCATTTATTTCTGCTCTAATCTTTATTATTTCTTACCTTCTGCTTGCTTTGGAGTTGGTTTGCTGTTCTTTTTCTAGTTTCTCCAGTTGTTCAGTTAGATCTTTGATTTTAGATTTTAACTCTTTCTTCTTTTTTTAATATTGGAGTTAAGGGCTGTAAATTTCCTTCTTGGCACTGCCTTTGCTGTATCCCATAAATTTTGATAAGTTGTGTTTTCATTTTCATTTGTCTCAATATATTTACTAATTTCACTTACAATTTCTTCTTTAACCCGCTGATTGTTTATGAGTGTGTTGTTCAGCCTCTACACATTTGCAAATTTCCCCATTTCTTGTCTATTACTGATTTCCAGTTTTATTCCTATATGATCTGAGAAGGTGCTTTGTATAGTTTCAGTCTTTTTATATTTATTGAGAGCTGCATTGTGACCTAACATGTGGTCTATCCTGGAGAAAGATCCATGAGCACTTGAGAAGAATGTATGACCTGCTGATTTGGGGTACAATGGTCTGTGTATATCTGTTAGGTCTAGCTGGGTTATCATACTGTTCAAGTTCTCTATCTAGTTGTTCTATCTAATGATGTGACTGGTGTGTTGAAGTCTCCAACGATTATTTTAGAGATGTCTATTTCTCCCTTCAGTTTTCCCATAGTTTGCCTCTTGTATTTTGGGGCACCCTGATTAGGTTCATAGATATTTATGACTGTTATTTCTTCCTGATGGATTGTACCTTTTATTAATATATAATGGCCTTCTGTATCTCTTATAACTTTTTTGCATTTAAAGTCTTTTTGGTCTGGTATTGGTATATTTACCCCTGCTCTTTTGTGGTTATTCTTTGCATGGAGCATCTTTATTCTAACCTTTCACTTTTAGCCGGTTTGTATCCCTGGGTCTAAGGTGAGTCTCTTGGAGGCAGCATATGGATGGCTCATGTTTTTTTCATCCATTCTGTCAGCCTGTATCTTTTGATTAGGAAGTTTAATCCATTCACATTCAATGATATTACTGTAAATGCATTATTTACTACCACCGCTTTTTCCTTTGGTCTTCATATGTCAGATCTTATTTTCATCTGTCTTTTTACTCTTTTGGTTATATTTTCTGCTGTTCTTGCCTTTTACACTCTCCTCTAAGCCCCTCTCTCCTGTCTTTTTCTTTCAGCCTGTAAGCCTTTCTTTAATATTTCCTGCAAAGGCAGATTCTTTTTATGAACTCTCTTAGTTTATGTTTATTTGTGAATATTTTATTCAGGTTTTCAAATTCTTCTTTGTGCTCGCTCAGTATCTTCTTGATGTCCTTTATCTCTTTAGCTAGATTGTCTTTCAACTCTTTAATTTGATTTTGGAAATTTGTATAAATCTCATTGATTAGTTGTCTCAAATCCTGTGTCTCATTTGGGCTTTGATATATTCCTTTGCTTGGGCCATTTCTTCCATTTTCTTAGTATGGCTTGAAATTTTTTGCTGATGTCTAGGCATCTGATTATTAGATGAATTTACTCTGATGCTCAACTTCTCTCTCTCTCTCTTAGGGATTTAGTGGCAGGAGGCTGTGTATTACTGCCATTCTTTGTTTCTTGGTTCAACCTCTTCTAGGTCTTAGGATTGTCCCCATTAGTTGCCAAAATCTGGACCCTGGACCCAGTAATGGGTTGCAGACCGCCTTCCAAGGACCTTGAGGGGGGAGATTGTAAGGGTTGGAAAAAGCCTCACTTACTTACTTTTAATTTTTCTCACATGCACTGCCTTGGTTGGCCAGCAGATGGTGATCTTTGTCAGCCCTCTCAGTTCAAAGCCTGGTAAGGTGTTCTGCTGCAACATGGACCAGATCAGTGTGATAGAGGTTCCTGCCTGGAGGCTAAAAGCCTTGCAATTCAAACTTTCTCAGAGGCTGTTCTGCAACCTTTGCTGGCAGCTCCCTCCCTTTTCCTGGGTAGGAAATAATTCCACCTTCCCTCTGCATCCTCAACAACCAGTCCTGGTCAGTAGGGAGGGTGTTTGAGTGGGTGGGATCTCTAGTTCCCTGCTGGCTCCCAAGGCAAACAATGGTGTGGCACCCCCTGGCCTGGAGAGCCTCATGGAACACAGCAGAACAAATTTGTTCAACAAAAGCTGAATCAACTTTAGGCTGCATCCCTCTCTCCTGTTTCCTGGGGAGGTGGATCCCTGTAGCCTCCTGAGAATTTGGGCTTGAGGCCTGAGAATTCAAAATTGTTTGCTCTTAGGGTGGGGGAGGGGCACTGGACCCTGCAATTGCAGTTTCTACTCACAGTCTTAAGGCAGAGATTCTTTTCCTATGCGTCTCCCTCTTTTGGGCAGTGTCCAGCCTTCTCCTAGTGCCCTAGAACATTTTTCTTCCAGGCTGTTTCTGCCTGTCCCCTAGGTATTTTTCTGGGAGAGGAGAGAGTCCTATGTCTTTCTAGTCCACCATCTTTTGTTTACATCTTTTTAAAAAGATTTATTTATTTATTTATCTATTTATCCCCACCTTGCTGCTTGTGCTTGCTGTGTCCATTCGCTGTGTGTCTTCTCCATGTCTGCTTATCTTCCCCTTGCTGTGAGGTCCCGTTGCATCAGCCCCTTGTGCCGCGTGGGCCGGCCTGCCCTCACAAGGAGGCCCCGGGAAGCGAACCCGTGGCCTCATACATGGTAAACGGGGGCTCTATCGATTGAGCCACACCCGCTTCCTGCTGCGAGGGCTCGCTGCATCAGCCCACTAGGCTGTGCGGGCCGGCCTGCCCTCACAAGGAGGTCCTGGGAAGCGAACCCGGGGCCTCCCATATGGTAAACGGGGGCTCCATCGACCGAGCCACTCCCGCTTCCCTGTTTACATCTTAACTTAAAGTTTTACCTAATCTCACACACATAAGGTAAACCTGGAAGTAAACTCTCAAACTGTGATGTGAAATTTACCACTGGGAAGGGCAGGGGTGGGGTGGCTCAGGTTGATGACTGTTTCCAGGTAGGAAAACATCTTTAGATTTTTAGTCTCATGTCTGCTTTTCTCAGCACATTGGCTGTGTTTTCTCAGTTCAGCTTCTATGTGCAGTGGGAACACATGACCAGAGACTGCTCTAGGCTTACAACCTTGAAGTTTATGATCCAAGGAAAAAAAGGGGAACTCTTCCTCAGCTGTACCTTGAAAAATCCCAGGGAAGGACTCTGATTGGTCTGACTTAGGTCACATGTCCACTCCTGGGCCATTCAGTGTTCAGTATTCTTGATGGGCTCATCTGTCCATTACAGCTATGGACACACATGCTACCCAATAAAGCTTTTAAATATAATAGCTGTGATCTGCTATTTACATCATTTCCCTTTGAATTACCAGGATCGGAAATATATTAGACTTTATTTCTAATTGTTATTTGTCTACCCAGAGTATATATCTAAATGTTAGCATTCATGTGCTAGGTTTTACAAAGATAGTTTATTTTTGGCCTTTTCAAGTCCTATACCCATCTTTTTCTAGTTTATCTCCCTCCTGGTTTATTTATGTGCTGGATACCCATTGCCTCCCCGGTTTGACAGATCTACCACTATTAGAGAAGTTGTAAGGGGTGCGGGATGATATCTCCCAGAGAGGTTGTGGACCCCTCCATGGTTTATAGCTTGGGAAGATTCCAGAATCTGTTGTTGTAAGTAGCTCAACCCTGAGAATTATCCAGGTGGGCCCCTACTGCTTTTGCTAGTAACATTTCCTTTCCCTACCCATCCCTTGGGGTACACACTACAAAACCAGAGGTTGTATTGTCATTTGAGCCACTGGCAAAAGGAATCTGTTGTCCCAACCCTGGGCACCAGGAGGGGTGTCACTTCTGCTGACTGCCTTAAAACCCTCTGAGTCAACATTTTCCTGTAGAGAAATGGCCATGGTTCACGTCCCCATGAGGCTGTCCCTTAGCCTACCAGTCAATATGTTGTGCGCTAGGGCTCTGCTACCCTCTTGTTCTTCTCAGCTTCTGGCTTCAACGTTATCTGTACCTGCCCTGCCCTTCCACATCAGTGTGTGAATGGGCTAGTATCTCTGACTAGGGATATTTCAGGTGAGACCTGCAGTACCCAGCCATATGGAGGGCAGAACGCCCAGCAAGGGCTGATGAAGTGGGCTGTTCTCTGGGGTTGGGGCATGGTCCACACACACAGGGCCACTGGTTCTCAGTAGATGAGTTTGGAATGAGGATCTGGGCCTTTCTGACCTACAGGCTATGTTTGGCCCAAACTGAAGACCGTGAATTTATTTTTCCTCCTTAATAAAAAGAGAGGTTTGCCCACTGAATGTAATTAACCATACATGTATAATGAGATTATGCAGAAAATTCATCAAGTTGTATGCATATTATTTGTGCACTGTTCTGTATGTATGTTATGCTTCAAAAAAAAAGAAGCTTTATGAAGAAGAATAAAGTGACCATCTACACACACACATACATAAAGAATACCTGTCACTGGATTGGAGGGAGGGGGTTGCTACAACAGCCACAATTTTGCCTTTGGAATTTGCACAAGATAAGGTACTTCTGGCAACCAGATGTTATCCATGTTTCCATTAGCACATCCAGCAGAGCCAGCCATTCTGATTCATTCTTGTTTTAATTATTAACTATAAGAACTGTTTGATCTCACATATGAAATGGAGATAATACCTGCCTCCTAGCATGAGTATTAAATGAGACAGTATGTGTAAAAGTTCTCTGTTAAAGTACTATAGAAATGCTGGCAGTTGGGTACCTTGCAGTGAATGGAGAGGTGGAAATATTGCTGGGCTGGCCTTCTGGAAACCTTCTGGAAACACCTCCCTGAGCTATGTGGTGAGAGGGGAGTTGAGAATTAAAGGTTTTCTGCATTTACAAAGTATTGTGTGCAAATGAGGCCTTTAAGCCAGCTGGGTGAAGGGTTTCCTCTCCTCTCTTGGGTCTTTAAAGCTATTCAACAGCTGTAAGGAAAAGTGAAACTGCTTGTCCCAGGGCTGCTTTCTCCTCTTACTCTGACAAGGCCTGCTATTTTCCAGGTAGCTTTATCTGTCCTTGCTTGAGTCCATGACAACCAGGGTATTCTCTCTTCTCCCTTCACTATAAAGATCAACAGACCATCAGCAACTACGTCTTTAAGAGCCGCTGAAAGTCTTTCGGAATCAGTGGGAAATTTGGGGTCCCCTAACTCTTTGAGAATAGGATAAAAGCTATGGATCCGCCCCCCCCTCATGAGCAGGTACTCGCACAACGGTTTATATACAATTTCCAGTGGCTCCTGGAAGCCCCGCCGCACCCCCAGATGAAGAACTTCTGGTCTGGACTAATTCTCACAGGTCTTCTGGCAGGATGTGGGATCATCCAAGATGCCACTGGGATCCCGATGAAAAAGGATATTCTCCCACTGAAATATAGTTCTTATGTGACTGGAATTTGCTTGAAAACAGATATATGTATTTTTAAAAAGGATGAATAAGATCATTTTCTGTCTTTCAAGGCAGGACTGGGTGGTTAGTTTGACTCCATCTCTCATCTGTGCCCCCGCCCCTCCCCCACCAGCTGGGTGGTCGCCTCCCCTTCCTGGGCATTCCTCGCTGGCTGGCTCATCCCGACATTGGACATCCGGCAGCTGTTCTAGGCAGGTGGGAAGGGAGATGGGCATGGGGTGGCGCTGGAGGAATTCACTGTAACTCGGGATGGAGGGGAGGGGGAGCAGGCAGAAGACAGTCTAGCGAGGGCAGAGCAGGTGCAGTGTCCACGGGGCGATTCCAGGCGCGGCTCTAAGTCTAGAAACGGTTGGTATCAGAGTACCCCGCAACACTGGCCAGCGGAATAGGAAGGAGCTGGGCATATGGAAGATGTGCTCTCAGGAATCTAGACACAAGTGGAAGCTGCAGCCCCCGGTCAGGGGCCCTGGCAGACAGGCAAAGGGGAGGGGCCTTCATGCCGTTGCGAGCTAAATCTTACGACGACAACCATGTCTGACAAACAATCTAATAATAAAATCTTGAAAAAATATTTCCTAAGTATCCATCAAAAGGAATCCCACTGAGAAAAAGTTACCCAGCTTTCATGTTTTTGTTACCCTCCAAATTTATGTCAAAAGCAAAGACTGCCTGAGACTGAAGAGTATGCTTCACTGCTCCCCTCGGGGGTCCTGATGACTGACCAGCAGGCAGAGCACCCAGTAGGGCACAGGCTGAGGCCCTGCTCTGCAGCCAGCTGGCTATGGGGGTAGTGAGAAAGGAGGGGTGCCACTTAGAGCTTGTGTGGTTGGCCCAAGGGTTTCCCAGTCGGATTGGCTGGGGGCAGGGGACAGAGAGCCCTGGAATGGACCCCAGGAGACCCCCTGGGTGAGATGCTGTGGATACACATACTGCCTGTTAAAGCAAACAACTCCGAAAATGACAAGGACTCTGGAGAAGAAAGTCATCTGAGACATCTGAACAATTGTGATGAAAACCATATGTGTGATTTTAGTTTGCCGTTTTAAGTCTAAAGACTGAAAAAACCCTTAACCTTCTCCTCACTCTTCCTTGGTTGTCGAGGTTCGAGAATCTGCGAAGTGATTGGAGCCAGCCAGTGGTCAGCAGCTGTCCACACTCTGAGGCTTGGCTCCTGGAGGCCAAGCCTGCAGTGATAATTAGGTGTGCAGCTGTGTGAAAGGGAAGGGCCGCTCACGTTTGCTGAGTGCCTACTGTGTGTTGGGTGCTAGGCATTTATGTTATTCTACTTAACCGCCACCACAACCTGGTAAGTTGGAGGAGGAAATGAGGCTCAGAGAGGTTAAGCAATTCCCCGAGGTCACGCAGCCAGTTATGGTGCAGTGGAGACTTGAACCCACCCTGTTGCTCCCTCTATCATCCAGCCTCCCAGGGTGTGTTCCAGAGCCACTTTTGAGGCATGCAGAGATCTGTCTCCCAGCTCAGGTTTGGGAGATGTTTTGCAGAAGTGCTTGTGAGATGGGAGATGGTGCAGCTGTCCTGGCTGGTGAGCCTTCCTGGCCTTCTGGTCATGCAGACGCTCCTCAGCCCATTTCAGCCACACTGTCCATGGGAGGGGCCTCTCAGGGGCTTTTGTAGTCATAGCTTATTTGTTGCTTTTATAGCTCACACTTACCCAAAGTGAAAGGAAGGGGAAGCAGAAAAGCATACAGCAAAAAAATACTAGGAGCTAAGGTAACAAGAGAAACAATGATGGCTCTGGGTGTGATGCCTGCACAGTGAGTGCAGAATAAATGCTTGGGAAATTGTCTTGGATGGGTAAGACTCCCAGAGGTGGGTGGATTGGCTTCAGGAGATACAGGACCCCCCCCTGAAATTATTTGAAAACCATTACAAGTATGTGCCTTTTGTTCTGGAAGGAGGGCTCATTGGTTTCATAGAATCTCAAAGAAGGCTGAGATCACCAGAAAGGCTGAGTCTACTGTTTGAGAGGTTGGAATGCATGTTCTTTCAATTCTGCCTTAATGCTAAAAACAGATCATTGAGCTTGGATAATTTAGGATTTCTGGGGTGATACCAGGAAATGGGTGGTGATGGTGGGTATGGTAATGGATAATGGTATGGGGCACAATTGATTGTGGTAGTGCAAGAAAGAAAAATCAGGACCAGGGGCTCACCTAATCTTGCTACATATTATTCAGCTATACAAGTTTAATAGTCAGTCGGAGAAACAGAAATTTGTAGGGGAGTCATAAGGCCCAATAGAGAGAAATCTGTCTGTGAATACCGTACTTAGTCTTTTTTTGTGTGTGTTAGGCAGATCAATACCCCTTCTGGACAGAGACCGTTTAACAGCCATGCTCTCACTCCCTCAAGGAATCTGGGGGAAATTGTCATACGGAGATGTATACAGCAAACACACCTAAATGCACCTCTGTGTTCACGAGCAAGTGCCTTGTCCACAGCACCAGAGAGCCGGACCAGCATTTCTTGCTTTCTTCCCATTGAGTCCAGTTTGCATTCCCTTTTGGAGCAAGAAATAAACTGGATTTGCATATAGGAAAAGGTGTTGAACAGTCTTTGGCAACTTCTGTAGCTGCTCAGCCCGGTGTAAAGAGGAGACCTGTCCCCCAAATCCTCTCTTCTTCTTTCCTTGTGATTTCCCAGCTCCTCTTATTCAAGCCCTGTTGCTTTCTGTGTGAGGTGTGTGTGCTGAGACACGTGAGTTTCTCATTGTGCCTCCGGGTTTATTGTTTTCAGAATCATGCAGAGACAGGGCAGGTGCCTGGGAAAGCTTTGGACAGCAGGGTTGGTGACAAACTGGCCCCCTTTTCTTCCCAGGCCTTCCCAGGCACGTGCCCCACAGCTATTCGGGCACTGAGCCTGCAGAGGATGTCCTTGGCATTTAGGCCCTCCTTGTAACTCCAGGCTGGTGCCAACTGGGCGAGTCCAGATACCAAGTTCATCTTTCCCTACTTCCTAGGATGCCAAGAGAAACGGAGTTGGCATCACCCGCCTCACTCTCTAGCTCATTGAAGCTGTCTTTGTTTACCAGGAGTCAGATTGCCAGGGTTTAGTGGAGGCAAAAAGCCAGGAAGCGTTGATCTTTCTGGGGGTTGAAGAATCTCGGTGGTGGCGACAAGAAGTGGAGCCGTCTTTGATCCCAATGGCTGGTGCTCACGCGGGGCTGGTGTCCCGAGTCTGTCTGCCGTGGGCAGGGGCCAGGCAGACCTTGTATCCTTGGGCCAGCACCTCCTCTTCAAAGCCTGCCACCGAGGGCAGTGCCTGGTCTGCAAGCTGCCAGACTGAGAGGGCCTCAGGGCATGTAAGGCTGGATGCCTGGATCTGGGGTGGCCTTTGAGGGGGAGTGGGGGTGAAGGAAGCATAGTTTTTCTGGTTGCTCTGAAACCATGAAAGCAGGTACCTGGCAGGCAGATATCTTCCTCTCCAAGACCCCACCCTCAGCCCCCACCCCCCGCTCCCTCATACCATGGCAAATCAAAGGGTCTGCCTCACTGGGAGCCTGCTCATCTGGTGGGAACTCTGCTTGCTCTCTCTGCCTCTCAAGAAGCCTGTGTCTGGTGAATATGGCTGGCAGGCAGCTCCGGTTTCCATGGTTACTAAATAAGGCAGGTTAGTATTAGGGCTGCCCAAGGAGAAGCCAGCACAGAGGGCAGCGCTTATGCAAGGGCCTTCCTTGGGCCTGCTTTCACCCTCTCCTCAGGCAGAGTGGGCAACACTTGACCTGAGGTTATCGGGTCCTTCAGGGGTCCACCTGGCTGCCCCTCCCTGGCATTTTTCCCAGGTGTTCCCTAGGCAGGGAAGAGCCAGTCTCTCAGGTGGCCAGAGGAGGGCGCTGGAGAGCACCCTGGCCGGACCAGATACTGAGCCCTGTCCCCAGAAGGGCATGGCATTTAAGAACCCCTGGTTCCAAATCTGGGCCTAAATCACATATACCAAATCACCAGAATGTGACCCGCTGCCCCAGGGGCTGTGTGATTAAGAGGTTTAATTATAAGATGTTAAAAAATCTCTTCTTTGGGCCCACAGCATGCTTGTGCTTCCCTGTGATCAGATACTGGATTCTGCTATCAGAGGCTTGAGCCCGTCCTTTGACTGCTCCTGCTGAGTGGCACACTGTTCTGGTCTTCTGTTTCTTTGTAACTAGAATAGAATAATAATTGTGGGGAGAATGTGGTGGAATTGATCAGTGCGGGTAAGATACATTTAAAAGCATGGCAAGCCAGTGAAGGGCACTTTGTGAATTCACACAGTTATCATCTTTAGTTGCAATAATAACACGTTATTTAGTCTCTCTCTTTGGCCATTTTGGGAGAAAATTCATTAAAACCTTTGAGTGCCGCTTCAGAATTTGTTTTTTGATGTGGAACAAAAATAAAAGGTGCGTAGGAAACAGTTACCTAATAAGATGAGCCCATTCTTTAATCCTGATGGAACAAATTCTTTGTGCATTTAGGGGACATTTGTTACAGTAGACAATAGCTGGTGACCCGAATGTCTTTTGTTTTGCTTTCACGCAGGCACTGGAAGCCTTGACTGCATAATTCTAGGTAATTTGCATGCCTGCATTATTTGCATATTACCTTTCAGAAATGTGTTCCATTTGTGCTTTCTGGGGGAAGGGTATCAGGAATTTAGAAGCTGTTGGCTGACTAATCTCAATGAATTTCTGTGCAGGATTTAATGAGGCCCTTCCCTCCATTTTACTGGGCCTGCAATGATGCTTTTCTAGACTCTTAGGGAGTTTTTTTGGCCTAGAAGAGCTTGATATTTCTTGCCAAGGAGGAATATCAGGTGAAAATGGGGCCCCTTCCCTGGAAGCTATTGGTCTGCTTGATTAGTCACCCCTACAAAGCTGCTGGGACCATCGGCCCTGGCTGCTGAGGTGGACCTGCACTTTGAGCCCCATCACCTAGAAGGGAGGGCAAAGAGAAAATGCTTCCATGGATACCGTGCATGGACTTAGAGGATAATATTGACCCACAAACTGCTCTTCATGGGCCGGTTCAGGCTCCCTGACTCCAGGTTCTCAGGTGGTGACCCAGCACTGCAAACGTAACCTCCAGGATCATGAAGTTAGATGGGGGAGCAGGCGTGAGGGGGGAGCCCAGTCGAAGGAGAAAAAGGGAAGCTAGCCTCCCCTGATTGTTGTGGCAACAGGCCCTTTGTAACTCCATCCCCACTTGCAACGTGTTGTGTTTCGCAGACTGAGCTTACCAGTGGGTGTGAGATCTGTGGCTGCCCAAGTCCCTCATCCCAGCCCAGAAGCTGCTCACCAGACACTGAAGAAACAATTGCCTATTTTTACAGGCAGGCTTGACCTAGGCCAGGGGCCCTGGCCTCTAAGGAGTTGATTCTAATCCCGCTGGATAGTTCTCATACCTCCCTCTGCCTCATCTGGTCGTATTCCTTTCTGAACTGAATAGGTTCTGTTTATTCCCCACTACAAGTTCCTGCCTGTGTGAAGTTTTAGAAAGCTTCAGGACACATTCCATTTCTGAGTGGCTGGAGCCACAGAAAGTTAATATCTGGAATTGTCGGAAAGGAAGAGCTACAGGCAGAAATCTGGGTTTGATTAAAAAAAAAAAACAAAAAAAAACCCTAGAATCGTTGTGCATTCACTCTAACTGAAATAAAAGAAGAAAAGCAATTACCTTCTCCTCAAGGTGGTATTAGGATCTTTGTAGGGGTAAACGCCTCTTCCCACAGGGAGGTCTAGGAAGGCCATGCTTGGCTGCATTGGACTGAATGAAGGTTTGTGTGTTAGATCAGGGTTAGGCAGAGTAGGTAATTAAACTGAAGATGGTAATTACAGTGAAGTATTTAAAGTGAAGGAGGGAGTAGAATCAGTAAGGTTGGGCCAGAAGAGGGTATGAAGCCTGTCTCCTGCCCCCACCCATATCTACCCCAACAGACTGCACGGCCAGGTGGGGAGGGCATAGGGGCTCAGGGTGTTTGCTGACAGACTTGCTAATTAAACACCAAAAGGCAATACTGCTTTGCCAATAGGGATGGCTGTGCCAACGTTATCAGCTGCAAACTGGCTGCCAGGAGCGTCATAATTAAAAATAAACAGCTCTGGAGGTAGGTGGGGGGAGAGTGGGGACAGGAATCCTGCCAGGGCTTCTTAGGGCTTCTAGGTCTGCTCCTAGGATAAAGGCATGCCCTGGTCACTTTAGGCCACCTCCTTTTCTCAAAGAAGTCTCTGTCTCATCACAAGGTGCTGATGTGTATAACTTGCCCTGTTTCCTTAAACCCCTAGGTGCTGGGGTAATAAGCAAACAGACAAAGCCAGTAGGAGCAGATTGCAATGTGCAGCCCAGCCCTGAGAAGGAGAGGCTGCCTGGGTGGGGGGTAGCTAATGATCTCTGCTGGGGTCTCTAAACTGAGGGGACAGTGAAGCCCAGAGCCTCTTCTGAGAGGGGTTAGAATTTCATCAGAGAGCAAGGCTAGTCACATGAGAATTTCTGGCACTGTGTGCATGGCAGGCTGGTCACCAGCCTGCCAGAATTGAGCGAGTGGATCGTATTGGCTTCAGCTGAGGGGAAAAGTCCCAGACTGGCCTGGGAGAAGGAGCCCGCTCACTCCCCAGGCGGGCGGCTGCGGGGCAGGCACAGCACCGTGGCTGCTGTGGCGGGACCGGGGCGCTAACGTCTAAAGCCCCCTTCCTTTTTACCCTGAAGAAAGTGTGTGGTCCCAGGACGAAGATAGAAAGATGCCTAAGGAATGCAATGCTCTCCATGCCCTCTCCGCAGCTCTGTGCTGCTTTTATCACCGCAAGTCTTTCTTTGGAGTCAAGGTAGGTGTGGTTTTAAGATAAGATGCATCCATAATCTTTTTTAGGGGCACTAGAAAAAGTTTGCAGCTTGCTGGCTGTGAAAACAGAGGTGCTTTCTTGGACTGCTGGATCTTCATAAGTGGTATACCTCCCCTGGAAGCAGAACCCAGCAGCAAGGCTCAGGGCTCTGTGCTGGGACAAAATAGTTCTCTTTTCCAGGACACGTTCAGTCTCCTTGGGCTGAAATTTCATACCAAAGTAGCAAGATGGAGCTCTTTTTCTTTTTGTCTCTGTCTCTTGTTCATGTTGAGTGTGAGATGGTTGAGACCCCTCTGCTTGACCTGCTTGCCCATTTGATGTCAATATTGTATATAATGGAAAGAAAACACAAAAATAACTCCTTTCAAATCATAATCGGGTTCTGAACATTTCAGGCTTCAGAACTTTTCCTTTACTGCTCCCATCTTAACCTTTGTTGTAAGTTCCAATGCCAAAGATTTTGCGTAAGATGTCAATGCAATATCTATTTTGATGAAAATGTTCCAAGAACCTCATTTGGCTAATTCGAGGCGAGTCCTGTGTTCTATGCTGCCCGCCTGTGACACACTAAGAATTAAGAATAATACAGGCTGTCATTGATCTGGGGGCTCGTCTGCCTTAGAAAAATCCAGTCAGCCCCCGTGTGACTTATTTATGGGAACTGGAAGTCAGAAAGCTCTCAAGGAATTCTTCCTATCCCCACAGCAGTGCTCCCTCTCCTGAGGGACTGGCATGTTCACTGCCTTCAGGAAAGCTACAACAGGGTTATAATGTTCTGCTTCCTTCTTTTAATAAAGTTTTAAACAAACAAACAAAAACACCTCTCAAGGAAATTGCATTTTAAAGGGGGAAAGGAGGTCCCCTGGCAAAAAAAAAAAGCACAGAATGAGAAGAGGGTAGGCTTCCTCTCATCTTACTGCCCCGTTGTATTCAGAGTGGCTTTTTAACCATTTGGCAAAGTTCGTTTTTGTCTCTTTGCCAAGAAATTTGGAGGAAAATGAGTAATCATTTTAATTGAGGTGGTTTCCTCTCTGACTTAAGAGCCCCTTTATCTCCTGGAGCTGGGTGGGATGATGCGAGGACCATGTGGTTTCTGGCCTAAATATGGATCCTTCTAGCATAGGTCAGATGAAATCATGCCATTAACAGGGTTTTAAAGCTGTCAGGGATAGACCAGGAGGGCCCAAAGGGAATCGTGCACTTTAGGGACTGGCAGTAGGTTTTCGCTCTAATAGAAATCCTCCCATAAGCCAACCTCTGCTATTTTGGAAAAGTCCAACTCAGCATTTGGTATGTGAGAAAACAGCCCATAAATATCTGGGTCTGGGTGATGAGATTCTATTTGGGTTCCCCATCCCTCTACAGTTATATGGCCTCCAAGGCCTGCCCAGAAAGGGCCACATTAGCTTATGGGGCTAATCTGAACCAGCCTTCCTTCACTTTATCCCTTCCCACCCCCCACCCAGGCCCTGCAGCAGCTCCCCCACCATGGCCACTCTTGGTAGTTGACTTGGTGGAACCATCCTCCTCTCCACCTGGGGGTCCCGTCCCACCCTGTTTTGTTGTAGTCTGTGTAGCACAGAGAGAGACCTGACTTGCTCATGAGAAACTGAAGCCTTCATTCCCAATGTAGGATTTCTCAACTGTACCCTCAAGATGAGTTGTCTGTCTTGCTTTGCTCAGTTAATTACCTGGGAAAGAAGTGTGCTTTTGCTTAGTACCTCATCCTCTCTGCATTGCCCGGATGATAATGCTGCATCGCTTTATTGACTTCCACTTCAATTAGGGGTTTCAGGTCTTGCCACTCTTAATTAGTTTTCATTGCAATTAGAGTTTCAAAAATTAAATTGAGATTGATTGCCTGATAGCAAAGCGGAAATAAAGCTTCAGTTCTTGACCATGTCTGCTGCTTCCCTTGGCGTGAATTTCTCAGACCAAAAATAACGCTGCAGTAGCCATGGTAACTTTCCATTTGGTCTAATCCATATCATCTCTGGAGAAAGTAGAATGTTATTAATAGTGTTTGTTGTATGGGAAGAAAACTAAAAATATAAAAGCTCCTTCATTGCACAGGAGACCGACCACACTGGAGCTTCCAGAGAAGGAGATCTTATTTGCAGAGGTCTTGGAGGATTTAAGATGTCTTCAGGGGCCTCATGTGGGCTTGGATTAGCTTGTTCTCTTGCAGATGAGTATTAAGGAAATAAATGGGAGGCCAAGAATGGGAAGGAGGAGCAAAGATATGCATGGGTTGCCAGCCCTCATAGGGTTGAGGCCAAAGATGAGAAGTTCCAGCCACGTTTAGGATCACGGCCATAACATCTGGGGAGGGGCTCACAATAGGCAGTCGTTTTGCAAAAGCCCACTGGATCTTTTTTCTGGGTGAGAAAAGGCAAAGATATTTTGTTTATGCCCAACGAAGAGAAGTTTGGAATGGAGTTATTCAAGATCCATAACATTAGCAAAGCACATTCAAGTGTGAAAGTCCCTGTATGTCAAATTCGGCCCATCCATTCGCAGATGCTCAGTTGGGTGGGGGGAAGAGGGACAATTGAGACAAGATTCCTGCCTTCAAAGGAGGTACCGTGAGAACATTAGGTCATGGTATCATTTCATTATATTTGCAAAATCCTTCCCCATATCTGAGTTCCTTCCAATGTTATCTCATTGAAGTCTCAAAATGAGCTCTATAAAGTGGGCAGGGCAGTAGAGAGGACATTGCACAGAAGACAAACTGAGGCTCAGATAACAACCTGCTCAGAATCATTTAGTGGGGAACCAGGAGCAGAAATCTGGCCTCGAGCCCAATGTCCTTTCTCCTATACTATATGAAGACAAATGAAGCATGAAACAAGATGATATTGTATATATTAACACTTTATTTTCCAATTCAGTTGGTTGGGAATAATGTGAACCTCAGTTTTCAGGAGAGACTTCAGGAAGGACACAGGACTGGCTCTTGTCGTCAGCTTGGGATTTGGGTGAACATAGGAGGGCGTGGTGTGGGGAAGACAGCAAAAAAAAAAAAAAAAAAAAAAAAAAAAAAAATGTGGCATTGACAGAGGCCCCGAGAGCCAGGCTTGATCAGAACAGAAAGTTCACAGGGAGGTTTAGGGGTGCTATGGTGGGAAAAGGAATGGAGGACTTTGGGGTCCAGGCTGATGAGCTAGGATTTAATCCCCCCAACCAGACCTCCCCCACAAAGAGTTGGAAACTATTTGAGGCAGATTTCAGGATGGGCCCTTGGCCTGGTGCATCCTCAGTTCAGCTCAGCGGTCATTGACTGTTAGCAAGTATGTGTCAGACCTTTTCCAGGTGCTGCAGACCCAGTGAAGAAGACCCAGTTCCCGACCTCGGGGCTTAGAGTCCAGTTGGGGAGATCCACTGCAGCACTGTGCTTGGTGGGCATTCTACAGATACTTAGCAACCGACTGCAAGAAACCATCATGTATGAAGGACTTGGTAGAATTCTAGAAGGCACTGTGGGTTCCCAGAAACACTGCCTGACGTAGCCTGGACAGGCAGGAAAGGGGACAAATTAGGGAAGGCCTCCTGGGGGAGGTAGGGTGCCTGCTGAGTCTGAAGAATTAGTGGAAGTTATTGAGAGGAGAGGGGCCTGGAGACGTAGGGCAGGAAGAGCACGCCTGGGCAGTGGGTAGAGTCCCTAGCAAACAACAGAAGGGATCTGGTAAAAAGCACAGTAGGTCACATTTCTGGCCCCCCACTGGGGCCCCTTATGTGGATGTGTATTGGCATATGCATCCGTGCAGCTGAATCTTGCCGCCTTTTCTGTGTCTCCTCTTGACACCGATAAGTGTTGGATGGGGTTGTGTTGAGATGTGAGGGAGCACAGGTGCCAGGAATCACCTTGCAGCTGCAGAAATGTCACCTTTCTGAAAGACCATCAA
>JAQZBX010064989.1:0-16396 GCA_029593785.1 Cabassous unicinctus | reverse complement strand
AGTCTATGGTTTAAATTATGTTTCATTGTATGTGCCATGCAGTTCCATGTTTTTTTTTTAAATCTTTTATTCTTTTACCATATATACAACTCAAATAATTAGCCTTAATACACACAATGATGTATAAATAATGGTTCAATTATAATAATATTTTTCATCACCTGTAACAAATATACCAAAATAATCAAAAGTATTAATAATTGGGAGGGGTATATGGTGACTCTGTATATTTTGGATGATTTTTCTATAAATCTACTTCCCTAATTCTTTAATAAAGGTAAAAAGAGATACCTCCTACATTTTTGTGATTACCCATTGGTTTTTTAAAAATGTATTTTTAATTGCTATATATTTGTAATCTTCCTGTTTTCCTTAAATTATGATTTCTAGCTGTATTCCATTGTGGACTCATAATATACTTGGTATGATTTGAATATTTTAAAATTTATTAAGATATTATCCTTAGCCTAACATATGTTTTTAGTAATAATAAATGTTATTTTTAAAGAAGTTTTAGATTTACAGAAAAATTACACTAAAAGTATAAGGAATTCCCATATATCCCACACCCACTTACACATAGTTTCCTCTATTATTACATGATGATGGTACATTTGTTAGATTTGATGAAACAGTAGTAAACCATTTATACTAACCAAAGTCTACAGTTTACTTGAAGGTTAAACTTGGTGCTATACCATTGTATAGGCTTTGACAAATGTATAATTTCATTTGTCTGTCATTGCAGTATCATACAGAACAATTTCACTGCCCTATAAATGCCCTGTGTTCCACCTATTCATTCCTCCCTGTCCCTTCCGAAACCCTGGCAACCACTCCCTTTATATCAATGTCACAATTACTTCCATTAACACAAGATAATAACTACAATAACAATAAATCTACTTTGGTCTATGGTTACACCCCCCCCTTATATTTATTCATTCTTCAATCTTGAGGTATTTGGGATAATGTCTACTCTGTACAGGTTGAGAGGGGACTTTTATATTATGGAGCAGATGGAAGGAACTGTTTTGCTTGCAGTTGTAGATATTCCTTGTTTTTTGGCATGGAACTTGTCCATAATCATTTTTTCCATTGTCTAGAGCAAGCCAAATGACTGGAGAGTAGCAGTTGGCTGCAATTTTGCTGGGATTCAGAGCTTAACTGTAATATAAACAATCCAAAGATTTAAATCTCTGAAAGATATATTTAATGGCATATTGAAAATTACAGGGTCAAATAAAAGGGGTAGAAAAATAATGAGTAATGGAAACATAAATGAGTATAACTGTAATAGGAAAGTTGGTTATAGGCCCCAATTAAGTTCAGCTAAGGGGATTTTGATTTCCTGAAGCTCTGTGCCTTTCTTCTGGTGTCTGGGAATCCCTAGAGGCCTTGGGAGCTTTCTATTTTAAGGCATTGTTTAAGTTGGCAGTTAGAGAAATCTGCCTGAGATCTGCATAAGAATAACCTCCAGAATGACCTTCCAACTCACTTTGAAATCTCTTAGCCATAAAAACTGTATTTTATTTACTGTTGGTCCCTTCTGGTCAAGGTCTTTTACAAATACATCACTGGTTCATGCTTAGAAATAACTCCTCAGAGCCAGGAGTCATATCCTATGTCAGGGGGAAGGTAGTGAATTTATTTGCTGAGTAAGGTTCAGAGAGAGGTCACATTTAAGTAACAAGGAGGTTTTCAGGAGGTAACTCTTAGGTAATAGTTATTATCAGGCTAATTTTCAATTTTACAAGATTAAGATTCATAAGTACAAGCATTAAGATTGAGGACATGACATATTGGCTTATTTTCTTTTGTTAGGCATGACTTAAATAGTTGAGAGATTTTTGCCATTTTATTTGAGAAAGCATCAGGATTCCATAGGATGGAAGTTGAATTTTTTTTAGCTACTGTATGGGCCTCTATCAAGAAAATATACCTATGGCAAAATGAATACACTCATATCCTATAGAGGCATTTTCCCCCTATATCATCCCATTATCAATACCCTGTATTAGTAATATATCTTTGTTATAGATCTTGAAAGAGAATTCTTATATTTCTATTCTTAACACAATCCTTGTCCAATGCAGAGTTCACCCATTTTATCCTCTAGTTGTCCTTCTAGCATCATGGACAGCATTAAACTTCCCCTTAAAATCATGTTCACACACATTTCAGCACTCTTGATTACATTCATATCACTGCACCATGATCACCTCTACCCATTTCCAAACTGTTACACTCTAATTATAAATTCTGCACAGATTAAGCATCAGCTTAACAATCTCTACTCCTCTTCTATCTCCTGGTAACCTATCTTGCAGACTACCTCCAAGTGCCTGCTCACATTCTTAGTTCCTATCAGTGAGATCATGCAATATTTTTCATTTTATATCTGCCTTATTTCAGTCAACATAATGTCTTCAAGGTTCATTAGTCTTGTTGCATGTGTCAACCCTGCATTGCTACTTACAGCTAGGTAATATTCTACTGTATATATATACCACATTTGTTTATCCATTCATTTCTTGAGGGACACCTGGGTCACTTCAATCATTTGCAATTGTGAATAATGCAACTATGTGCTTTGGTGTGCATATATCTGTATCACTGCTTTCAAATCTTCTATATGTATAACTAGTAGTGGGATTTTGCCTGATCCTATGGCAATTCTATACTAAGCATCCTGGAGAACTGCCAAACTGTCCTCCACAGTACCTGCCCCATTCTTCATTCCCACCAACAGGAACAACTGTTCTTATTTCTCTACATCCTCTCCGACATTTGTAGTTTTCTGTGTTTTTTTTTTTTTAACAGCAGCATGTCTAGTAGTTTTGAAATGATATCTCATTGTAGTTTTGTTTTGTATTTCCCTAATAGCAAGTGATGATGAACAACTTTTCATGTGCTTTTTAGCAATTTGTATTTCCTCTTTGGAAAAATGTCTAAGTCTCTTGCTCATTTTTTATTGCATTGCCTTTTTATTTTTTACTTTTAGTATTTCTTTATATGTTCTGGATATTAGACCCTTGTCATATATATGGTTTAAAAATATTTTCTTACATTGAATAGGTTGCCTTCATTTTCTTGACAATCTCCTTTGAGGCTCAAAAGTTGTTTGCTTGTTTTTTAATTTTGAGGAGGTGTCATTTATCTATTTTTTCTTTCATTGCTTATGCTTTGGTGTAAAGTTTACGAAATCAATGCTTACCACAATATTTCATAGGTGCTTCCCTACATTATTTTCTAGGAGTTTATGATCTTGGCTCTTATATTAAGATCTTTGATCCATCTTGAGGTAAATTTTTTACAGGATGTGAGAAAGGGATCCTCTTTCATGTTTTAGAAGTGGATATCCACTTCTCCCAGCACAATTTCTTGAAGAGATTATTTGCCAGGTGAGTGTATATTGCAGCCTTGTCATATATCAGTTGACCATAGATGTGCAGGGCTATTACTGAAATCTCAATTGAATTCTGTTGGTCAATGTATTACTCAACTAAAGGGGTGCTAATGCAAAGTACCATAAAACTGTTGGCTTTATAAAGAGTATTTATTTGAGGTAGAATCTTACAGTTACCAGGCCCCAAAGAGTCCAGCTCAAGGTACCATAAGAGGTACTTTCTTACCCAAAGTCTGTTGCCACATGTTGAAGCAAGTTGGCAGGTGACATCTGTGAGGGTTCAGCCTTCTTCTCTCTTAAGGCTCCATGGGTTCAGCTTCTTCTTATCTCAAATGTAGGTTGCAGGGCTCATCTTTCTTTCCAGGGCTCATTTCTTTCCAGGCTCAGCTGCTCTGTTCTCTTCACAAGGTCAGCTGTAAACTATCAGGCTCATCTATCTTTCTGGTGCTGCAGGATCCTCTCTGTATCTTCTCTGTGTGTCTACTTCTATGTGAGAGTCTCTTTTATCAGCCCACCAAGGGGGCTGGGACTCAATGCTTAGTTACATCTAATGACATGTTTGAATTAAAGCCCTAGTCTTAACACAATTTAATCAGATATCTCAACTGAATCTAATACAATCAAAGGGTTCTCATGCCCAGAGGAAAAGACCAGTTTACAAACATAATCAAATATCTTTTTTGGAATTCATAAATAATATCAACTACTTCACTTCACCCTCTGAATTCCAAAAAAGACATTACAATATTTCAAAAAACTTTAAATAGCAACAATGCTAAGTACAAAATCATATCACAATCAGTTTAAAGAAAAACAGTTTGTCTTAAGGCAAGTCCCAGCTAGCTGTAGACCTCTGAAACTTATAAAACAATTTATCTGCTTCCAATATACCAAGGGAGAGACAAAGAAGAAATATTTGCAATACCATAAGGGGAAATTGGGAGGAGAACATGAGTCATGGGTCCTCTACAGACCTGTAAATTTGCAGAGCATAGTCCATTAGATTTCAAAGTCTGAGAGTCATTCTTAAGATGATGGTTTCTTTTCCCTGGGGACTCATGGGGACCCATCCTTTCCACAGGCTTGTCCAATGGCCATTTTCTTGGTTCCACCCTCATCAAACATCTGAGTGGTTACCCAGCTCCAGACCTCACCCTCCAAGAATATTGGGGTGATGGACACAGATTAGCCAATTTCTGGGTTATAATCTCAACCCCCTTAGTACAGTGAATGGGAGACAACATTCTCCATAATCTCTGCCCTACAGGCCCAACCCTCTCAGAGCAATGAGGTGTCAACCTTACTCTCTCCAACCATTGGGGAATGTGATCCACCCTCTCTGTAGCCTTGAGTGGCAAAAATCTCCTTGAACAGTGCACTGGAACATCCACCATCTTCAAATGCTGGGGCAAACTCACCCTCTCCTTTTATGGGTGGGGTTCCTCTCTTGGCACAATGAGATGTCTTAATTCCAGATCTCAGCTTCCATGGTTTTGCTCTTCAAGGCATTTTCCCTTCCATCTCTCCCCTGCATGTCCCTTTTATTCCAGGCTGACAGCGATTTTGTTCATACAGTCCTCTCAAAATCTTGTTGTTTTAGCATACAGGAAGCAGGTTCCAAACCATCAGACTATAAAACTTTCCACATTTCTTTCCTGGATAGCTGCGTTTTTAATTCTGACTTACAAGTTCCAAGTTTAGTTATTTTCTCAAATAGGGCACTATGGTCTGGTGGAATGATTTTGAGAGGCTTGGAATTTCTAGAATCAGTTTCTGGTTTTCTGTGCCCAACAATTCAATTCTCAGCTTATCTTGCACATCTAACATTGTGATATAAGCTGCAAGGAGAAGCCAAGCCACATTCTCTGAGTTTACTTTGGAAAGTTTTTCAGCTAAATGCCCAGGCTTGCCATTTTCAAATTCTGTCTTCTGTAAAAAATCAGGAGTTAATCATGCTAAGTTCTCTGCAGCTTTAAAACTTAGATCACCTTTCCTCCAGTTTCCAATAATAGTTTCATCATTTACTTCTAAGCCTTCATAAAAAGTCTCTTTAACATCCATATTCCTATCAACAGTCTCTTAAAAGCAATATAGGCCTTTCCATCAGGACTCTCACAATTCCTACAAAAAATACCCCTTATCCTTTCATAAAACCATACCAGCATTTTGGTAATTGCAAAAGCACAACCCCACTTCTCATTACCAAATTCTATATCTGTCAGCCAAAGGGGTACTAATGCAAAGTAACAGAAATATGTTGGCTTTTATAAAGGGTATTTATTTGAGGTAGAGTCTCACAGTTACAAGGCCCTAAAGAGCACAACTCAAAGTAGCATAAAGGGTATGTCCTCACCCAAAGTCTGTTGTCACATGTTGAAGCAAGATAGCAGGTGATATCTGCAAGTGTTCAGCCTTATTCCCTCTTAAGGCTCCATGGGTTCAACTTCTTCTGATCTCAGCTGTAGGCTGGCATAGGGTTCAACTCTCTTCCCAGGGTTCGTTTCTTCCCAGGATCAGCTGCTCTGTTCTCTTCACAAGGTCAGCTATAAACTATCAGGCTATTAGCTCTTCCTGGGGCTGCAGGATCCTCTGTGGGTCTTCTCTGTGTGTATATGCTATGTGAGAGTCTGTTTTATCAGCCCACCAAGTGGACTGGGACTCAATGCTGAGTTGCATCCTAATGAAATGTTTGAATCAAAGCCCAACATATTTAATCAGATGTTTCAGCTGAATCTAATACAATCAAAGGGTTATCATGTCCAGTGGAACAGACCAGTTTACAAACATTATCAAATATATTTTTTGGAATTCATAAATAATATCAAACTGCTACATTCAATATGTCTAACTTTGCTCCAAGTCCATGCTGTTTTGATCACTGTAGCTTTGTAGTATGCTTTAAAATCAGGTAGTGTGGAACGTGGACTTTGTTTTCCCTTTTCAAGAATTTTTTTATGATATGGGGCCCCTTACCCTTCCAAATACATTTGATAGTTGGCTTTTCCATTTCTGTAAAATATGATGTTAGAATTTTTATTGAGATTGCACTAAATCTGTAAATAATATTGGGTAGAATTGACATCTTAGTGATATTTAGCTTTACAATGCATGAACACAGAATATCCTTCATTTTATTTGATTCTTCTTCATCTCTTTTAGCAATGTTCATGTTAGTTTTTCCTTTGATCTCTTGATATGGTATATTATATTAATTGATTTTCTTATTTTGAACCATATTTATATACCTGGGATACAGCCCATTTGATCATGGTGTATAATTTATTTGATGTGATTTTAGATTCTATTTGAAATATTTTGTTGAGGATTTTGCATCAAAGTTCATTAGAGGGATTCGTCTGTAATTTCATTTTCTTGTAGCATCTTTATATTGCTTTGGTTTTAGGGTGATGTTGTCATCATAGAATGAGTTCCATAATGTTCCTTCCTCTTCAAATTTTTCAACTGGTATTCACTCATTATGGATTAATTGGTAGAATCCATCTATGAACCCATCTGGTCTGGGGATTTCCTTGGGTGGGATGTTTTTGATGACTGATTCAATGTAGCTACTTGTGATTGATCTGCTGAGTTCCTCTTCTTCCTCCATCAGTGTAGTTTGCTCACCTGTTTCTAGAAATTTATCCATTTCATCTATGTTGTTCAAATTGTTGGCATAAAATTTTTCATAGTATCCTTTATGATACTCTATTTCTCTAGGGTCAGTGGTGAAGTCTTGTACCTAGTTTCAGTTTTTTTTTTTTTTTTATTTGCATCTCATCTCTTTTTTCTTTGTTAGTATATAAAAAGGTTAGTTAATTTTATCAATCTTCTCAAAACCAGCTTTTGTTTTGTTAATTCTCTCTATTGATTTTTTATTTTTCATTTATTTAATTCTGATGTAATTATTTTCCTTCTATTTGCTTTGAGGTTGGTTTGTTGTTTTAAAATTCCTACATGTGTGTAATTATGCCTTTGACTTTAGTTCTTTCTTCTTTTTTAATATAGGCATTTAAAGCCA
This sequence comes from Cabassous unicinctus, assembly GCA_029593785.1. Lineage (NCBI taxonomy): Eukaryota > Metazoa > Chordata > Mammalia > Cingulata > Chlamyphoridae > Cabassous > Cabassous unicinctus. The sequence continues at coordinate 8,969 of JAQZBX010064989.1, read as the reverse complement.
TACATTACCCTCTCAACACTGCCTTCACTGCATCCCATATGTTTTGATATGTTGTATTTTCATTTTCACTTGCTTTGAGATATTTACTGAATTATCTTGCAATTTTCTCCTTGACTCACTGATTGTTTAAGAGTGTGTTGTTCAACTTCTATATATTTGTGGAATCAATATGCCTTATTGATTTCCTGCTTCATTCCATCATGGTCACAGATAGTGCTTTGTATAATTTCAATCTTTCTAAATTCATTGAGACTTGCTCTATGATAACACGTGGACTGTCCTGAAGAATGATCCATGTGCACTCAAGAAGAGAGTATGTCCTGCAGATTTTTACATGCAATATTCTGTATAAGTCCAATAGGTCTAGTTCCTCTAATATATTATTCAAGGTCTCTGTTTCTTTATTGATCCTTTGTGGAGATGTTCTGTCTTTTGCTGAGAGTTGTGTTTTGAAGTTCCCCAATATGATTGTAGAGATGTCTGTTTCTCTGCTTAGTTTTGCCAGTGTTTGCCTCAAGTATTTTGGGGGCACCCTGGTTAGTTCTTTACAGAAGTGCATAAGTGTTTATGATTGTTCTTTCTTCTTAGTAGATTACCCCTTTTATTGCTATATCATGTCCTTCTTTGCCTCTCACAACAGTTTTATATTTAAAGCCTCTTTTGTCTGATATTAGCATAGCTACCCCTTCCTTTTTATGGTTACTGTTTGTGTGCAAAATTTTTGCCAACCCTTCAATTGCAACCTATTTGTGGGTCTAAGTTTATTCTTTGTGGACAGCATTTAGATGTGTCTTAATTTTCTTATGACTCTCCTAAACTGTGTTTTTTAGTTGTAGAGTTTAATCCATTAACATTCAATGTTATTACTATAAAGGCACTACTTACATCAGCCATTTTTTCTTTATGCTTAAATATGTCATTTTTTCTTTTTCTGTGTCTTTTTACATTTAGTTACCCTTACTATTAATCTTACTTTCTACACATTTCTCCAAACACCTCTCACCTGTATTTTCCTTTCAACCTGACAAACTCCCTTTGGTATTTCTTGAAAGTCAGGACTCTTGTTCATAGATTCTCTCTATTTCTGTTTATCTATGAATACTTTGATGTCCTCCTATTTTGGGGAGATTTTTCTTGATACAGAGTTCTTGCTGGCAGTTTTATTTCTCCTGTACCTTAAATATGTCAGAACCAAGTGCCCATGTTTAAATGATAAAAATAAAAGAACAAACAAATAATAGAGAAAAGGAGAAAAGGAATAAAAAACACAAAAGACAAAGATAAGAACAATAGGAAGAGAAAAATGAATGTAAAAATAAGAAAATGGGGAAAAAAAGGAAGAGGAGAAGAGAAAGAAAACTAGAATATAAAGAAAGAAAGAAAAAAGAAAACAGAAAAACAGGAAAAGAAAACAGGAAAAGAATGACCTCCCTTTCAGGCCACAGTCTTCTGGCTAAGCTCTTCCACATCCATCACCCATGTATGCCAATCAATCACCATGTGCCTATCTCTCTACTGGTACTTGGATGAGGAGAGAGGGAAGAAGAAAAAAAAAAAACAAGCCTCCTTCTCAGAGTACAAGCAACCAGCTTGGTTAGTCCTCATCAGCTACCCATGTCCACCAATCAGTCACCCTGCAGCTCACCTTTCCATATGTAGCCAGATGAGGAAAGAAGGCAGAATTGGGCCTCCCTCTCAAGTGTCTATCCTCTGGCTAGGTCCTGCCTCACTGGCCAGACTTACACTGTGGCTGTCCTCTCACCCAGTGCCCATTTGGGCACCCCTACCTGCCCTAATCTCCCTACTGCCCACCACTAATCTGGTACCCAGCTAGGCCCTCCTCTCCACTTGTTTTCTCTGATCATCCCACAGCCCTGCAGCTTCCCCTATGCCCAGAAAGCCTTCCTGACTTCCCTCAGTTTCTGGAGGAGTGCAACCTACTATTTTCTACTCCACTATCTTGGAGTTCCCCCAAGCATATGGTTTGTCCTAGAAAATGTTTCACATGCACTTGAGAAGAATGTGTATTCTGCTGTTGATTGGTGGAATGTTCTGTATCTTTTCTTTAAGTATATTTGGTTAATAGTATTATATAGGTCCTCTATTTCCTTATTGGTTTTCTGTTTAAATGGTGTATAAAATATTGTATGTGTTGTATTGAAGTATCCAATGATTATTGCAAATTTATCTATTTCTCCCATCAATTCCATCCATTTTTGATTCATAATTGTAGGGATTTGTAGAGAGGTACATATAGGCTTATTTTTTTTCTTTTTTTTAAAATTATTGGTAAAAATCAAGATTTTTCAAAGTACATACCAATATTTGTAAAATGATATACAAATACATATGCATATATGTGCATTTTCTTACATAAAAGTTATTTTGTATATACATATATTTTTTAAAGGTGCTTAGATTACCTAATTATTACTCAGAAATTACAGGGATTCCCATGTTCCCCACCTCCCACACCTCCTACAACATCCCACACCAACATCCTTCATCAGTGTGGGATATCATCCGCAATGGATATACACATCCTGGGGCCTTGCCATCAAGCATAGACCACATTTCACATCATAGACCACCCTCGCTCCCACACAGTTCTGCATGTTATGTGCTGATGCAAAATGGCCTACATCTGTCACCACAATGCCACTCATGACAACCCCCAATTCCCAAAAAAAGCCCCTGTATTTCAACTGCCTCTCCCCTCCCTGCCCCAAAAATGTCCAGTGGCCACCGTCTCCACCTCACTTTTACAATTTCTTCCATTGCTTGAATCACAATATACGACAGAACACCACCAAGTCCATTCTAGTCCATAGTTCTTCCCCCAATCCTGGGGAGTTTGGGATGGTGAAGTCCACTCCACCTCCAAGTGAGAGAAGGATTATATTCCATGGATATGGTCGATGGGATTATCCTGCCTGCAGCTGCAGGCCCTGTCCATTCCCTGGGATGGCCGTTGCTAATAGTTGTCTCCTCACCAGGTGACTTGTGCTCCTGAGAGTGACAGAGTTGGACTCAAATAAGTACTCCCTGCACAAGATCCATCAGTCCCTTCTAATCAAACCTATATGTGATGCTTGAGTTTTTAGGTGTACTTCCAGAGACTGGAGCCTCTGGCCTACCTATGTGCAAGCTGTGCCTGTAATCTCAGTGCAGCTGCAACCCCTAACCTATAGCTCAATGGACTCATCCAAGTCATCCATGTATGCTTATAATCATTATATATTCTTGCTCAATTCACCCTTTATCAATGTAAAATATTCTTTATTTTCTCTTAAAATATTTCTTGACCTAGTCTATTCGGCCTGACAATAATATAGCCATTGTGGCTTTTAATTATTTTATTACTGTTTGCAATCAACATCTTTTTCCACCCTTTTACTTTTAGCCTCTTTGTACCTAAAATGATTCTCTTGTAGACAACATATAGATAAATCATGTGTTTTCATCTAATCTGCCAATCTCTGGCTTTTAATAGAGGATTTACTTCACTGACATTTAAAGTAATAACAGAATTGTAGAAGTTACTTCTGCCATTCAACCATTTGGTTTTTGTAGGTCTTGTATACTTTTTTTTCAATATAATAAACTTTATGTTTAAAGCGGTATTAAAGAAAAGCTACATTGACTATATAAAGGATTCCAATGTAACCCCTCCCCCTTCCCACATGTTCTCCTATTAATAACATTTTACAATTGTGTGGTACACTTGCTAAAATTGATGAATAAATATTGAAGCATTGCTACTATAACCAAAGTCTATAATTTACATTGTCATTTGCACTTAATTCCAATGCTCTAAAAATGCCCTATGTTCCATGTATTCTTCCCTCTCCCTCCCCTCTGAATCTCTGGTAACCACTATCTTTATAACAATGTTACATGTTCTTCTATTACTACAACATTAATAAGTTTACTTTGTCCATGTTTGTTCACTTATCAAACTTGAGAATTTGGGGATGGTGAGGTCTGCTTTGCCTCAGATGAGAGGGAGCTTAGATCTTACAGGGCAGATGGAAGTAACTGTTTTCCTTGCAGTTGTAGATACTCTTTGATTTTTGGGATGGGAGTTATCTATCAGCATCATTTTGTTAGTTGTCCTTGTCGATTCCAATGATTTAGAGAGTAGGTGTTGACCACAAGTCTTCTGAGATTCAGGGGTCAACTCTCATATGAACAGACCAAGGATTTGAGTCTTTGATATATATATTTAATGAGTAGAGTGACAATTATAGGCTCAAATAAAAGGGGTAGAAGAATCATGTTTAGAAAAATTATACATGAGTCTAACTCTGTTATTTTGGGAAAATAGGTTGTCATATACTTCAAGGTAAAGCCCACTGACAGAGTGCTGATTGCAAGGGACATTGTGCCTTTTCTATAGTATCCAGATGGTTCTAGAGCCCTGAGGAGCACCTGTATTTAGTCTTTTTTCACAGTGGCACTTAGATCTGCCTGAGACATGAATAAGTGTAACCTCTGAAATGAAATTCCAATTCATTTTGAAATTTCTTAATCATAAATACTCTTTTGTATTTGATGTTTTTCCCATTTGGTCAAGATTTTTTTCCAGATGCATTGCTAGTTGATGCTTGGTATTAATTCTATGATGCCAGTGAGTCTCATCCTTGGGTGTCAGGTCACATTCTGAGAGGAATTTAGTGCATTTATTTGTTGAGTTTTGAAAAGCAAGAAGCCACATTTTTGTAACAAGGAGATATTTCAGGAGGTCACTCATAGGCTATAGTTATTAGGCTAAGCTTCAAATTTATAGGAATAATTTTCATAGTTACATTAATTAATATTGAGGGCTTGACATATTGCTCTGTTTTCTTTTTAAAGTTACTAGAGAGATTCTTTCTCCTCTATTTGAGAATGTAGCAGGACTTCGCAGGATGGGAGTTTAATATTTCATTGTGTATTGTTTGTCTCCACCTACTGAGATAACACACTATGACAAGATGAACACATTCATATCTCATAGAAGCATGCCCCAGGTACACCCTTTCCCACACATATCCCCATAAACAACAGCCTGCACCAGTTATCTTCATCTGCCATATTTTCAAAAGGGACTTCCCCACAATTGTATTTTCAATTACAGAGCTCCATGTCCCCAGTATTCACTTGTTCCTTCTTCCAACCATACCCCTAGTTCCATGGATAATACAACCAACCCCCAACCCTGTTCAACCACACACTCCAGCACCACAGACCTCATTCACATCCTTATACTACCATCATACCCACCCACTGCCAAACCACCCCCTTCCACCTTAGCATTGGTTCTGTCCAGATTGGGTATCAGTTCACCACTTTCTACTCTTTTTCTCTCTCCAGATAACCTATCTTCAAGACTCTATCTTTGTGAATCTGCTCAACACGCTTAGGTCATATCAGTGAGTTCATGCAATATTTGTTCTTTCATGACTGACTTCATTCAATAGAAGGTCTTTGAGATTCATCCAAACTTTCACATGTGACAGAACTTCATTCCCCCTTACAGTTGGGAAATATTCCATTGTGAGATAGATAGATAGGTAGATAGATAGATAGATAGATAGATAGATAGATAGATAGATAGATATAAATATTGTGGCAGTTTGATATAGTTATAAATTCCAACAATAGATATTGGATTATCCTTGTAAATTGGTCTGTTCCTCTGGGTGTGATTAAGTTATGATTAGGGCTTTGATTGGGCCATGTCAATAGGACATTGAATCCTACTCAGAGAGAAAACTTCATGGCAGAGAAGAGGAGTTAGTTGGAGTTTTGAGTTGGAGTTATGAAGCTGAGTTTTAATGCTGGAGCCTGGGGAAGCAAGCACACAGAGGAGCTTGGTCATAAGGATGGAGAGAAGGCCCCAGGATGAGATGAGCCATTGTCCTGATATTCTACAGCTGGATTTGTGGAGAGAAGCAAGCCTAAGACTGGAAAGAGGCAAGCACTGAGAAGAGAGGAACCCACAAAGCCTGAACTCTTGGCAGACATCAGCAGCCATCTTGCCCCAAAACATGGCAATGGACTTTGCTGAGGGAAGAAACTCATGCTTTTTGGCCTGGTAACTGTAAGCTTCCACCCCAAATAAAAACCCTTTATAAAAACCAACCAATTTCTGGTATTTTGCAGCAGCACCCCCTTGGCTGGCTAATACAGATACACACACACACACACATACCACTTTTGGTTATCCATTCATCTGTTGATGGACACTTAGGTTACTTCCAAATTTTGGCAATAGTGAATAATGTCACTATGAATATTGCTGTGCATATATCTGTTTGTGTCCCTGCTTTAAATTCTAAGTTTATACCTAGTAGTGAGGTTGCTGAATCATATGACAATTCTATAAATTCTATAGTTACTTCCTGAGGGACTGCCAAACTGTCTTCTGCAATGGCTGCACCATTCTGTATTCCTTCTGGCAGTAGATGAATATTCCTATCCCTCCACATCCTCTCTTCTCCTTCTGGAACTCCCATGATGCATACATGCTTTTGTTTTGTGCTATCATTCAAATCCCTGATCCCCTGCTCTATTTTTTTACATTCTTTTATGTCTTTGCTATTTTCTCTCTTAAATTTCAGCTGTTCTGCCTTCAGAATCACTTATCCTTTCTTCTATCATTTTGAGTCTGTTGTTATATGATTCTAATGTGTTTTTTTAAAGATTTGTTTTAGTTTTTTATTGTCCACCTCATTGTTTGTGCTTGCTGTCTGCTCTCTGTGTACATTCGCTGTCTGCTTTCTGTGCCTGCTCATCTTCTAATCAGGAGACACTGAATACTGAACCTGGGACCTCTCATATGGGTGAGGGACTCTGAATCACTTGAGCTCCATCTGCCACCTGCTTTTTTGTGTCTCCTGTGTTTTCCCTTTATGTCTCCTTGTTGCATGATCCTGTTCCATCATCTTGTTAACAGCTTGTCATGCCAGCCTGTTGTGCCAGCCCATCGTTCCAGCTCACTGTCTTGCTTATCTTCTCTAGGAGTCACCAGGAACTGAACCTAGAACCTCCCATGTGGAAGGTGAGAGCACAGTCACTTGAGCCACATCCACTTCCCTCTAATGTGCTTTTTACCTTGCTTATTATGTCTTTCATTTCCATGAGCTCTGTTACATTTTTGTTTATGTTTTCAAATTCTTCTTTGTGCATACTTAATGTCTTCTTGATGTCTTTTATCTCTTTAGCTGTATTGTATTTCAGCTCATTAATTTGATTTTGGAAATTTTTGTGCATCTTGTTGATTAGTTGTCTTAAATTCTGCATCACTTCTGGGGCTTTGATGTATGCCTTTTCTTGAGCCATCACTTCCATTTTCTTAGTATGGCTTGCAATTTTTTGCTGATGTCTTGACACCTGATTAAGGTGGTGAGTTTACTGAAATGCTTCATATCTCCCTCTTTCATAGAGTTTTAGGGGCAAGAGGCTGTGTTACTGCTGTTCTTTGATTCTTGGTTCAACCTGTTCTGGTCTTTAGGATTGTCCCTGTTAGTTGCCCAAATCATGGGCCTGGACCCATTAGTGGTTTGCAGACACACTTCTTAGAGCTTTGTGTGAGGAAGCTGTAATGGCCAGGAAAAGCCACTCTTACATCTTTAATTTCCTCACCTGTACTTCTGTGGTCCACAGCAGATGACACTTTTTGGTAGCCCTATCAATTCAATGCCTGGTCAGAGTATGTTTGTTGCAACACCAACATGATCAATGTGACAGTGGTTCCTGCCTGGAGGCTAAGGGCCTTATATTTCAAACTTTCTTAGAAGCAATTCTCCAACCTTTGCTGGCAGCCTCCCTCTCTTTTCCCAGGTAGGAAATAATTCCACTCCCCTCTGCATCCTCAACAATCAGTCCCAGTCATTAGAGAAGAAGATTGAGAGGGTCAGATTTCTTTAGTCCCTTGCTGGCTCCCAAGGCAAACAATGGCATGGTCTCACCCAACCTGGAAGGGCTCATGGGGCACAATGGACTAAATTTGTGGGTCAAAAGCTTAGTCAGGTTTGGGCTGTGTCCCTCACTCTCCCTTTTCCTGGGGAGGTGGATCCCTTGGGCCCCCTTTGTCTCTTGCTGCTGGCCATAGGCCTGAGAATTCAAAAGTGTCCATAGTGAGTGTGAGAGTGCTGGCATTTTCAGCTGTGGCTTTGTAAAAATATTTGTTTTTTTTCTCTCCATCCCTCCCATTATTTTGCATTTGTTGTCTGCTCTCTGTGTGTTCTTCTGTGTCTCCTTGTCTTCTCTTTTAGGCAGCACCAGGAATCAATCCTGGGACCTTCCAGAGTGAAGAGAGGCTCCTCAATCTCTTGCACCACCTCAGCTCGCTGTTCTACTGCATCTCTTATTTTCTCTCCTCTGTGTCTCTTTTGGTTGCATCATCTTGCTGTGCCAGCTCTCTGCATGGGCCAGCATTCCATGTGAGCCAGCACTCCTGGATGGGCCACCACTCCAGCATGTGCCAGCTCTCCTCTTGAGACAGCTTACCACATGGGACAACTTGGTTTTCACCAGGAGGCCCTGGAAATAAAACCCTGGACATCCTATATTGTAGATGGGAGCTCAATTTCTTGAGCCACATCTGCTTCCCCAGCTGCGGCTTTTAACTCACAGTTTTGCCATCATCATTTTTCTCCTTTGCTCATCTCTCCTCTGGGTGGTGTCTAGCCTTCCCCTGCTGTCCTAAATTCTAGAAGATTTTTTCCAGGTCATTTCTACTTATTTTTCTGAGAGAGAAGAGAGTCCTGTGTCTTTCTAGCCTGCCATTTTCCTGGATGTCTGGTCTTTTTTGGGTGGAACGATATAAAAGTCCTTTTGAAACTATCAAAATATACAAAGATAAAGTATGTGTGTCTTATTTGAATGGCTTCATCATATTCTTAATGGTTTTTAAAAAATAGAGAACTACTGCTATTTTGGAATTTAAGTCTTTTCCAAACTTGTTTACTAACTTATTTGTC
>JAQZBX010064988.1:0-16393 GCA_029593785.1 Cabassous unicinctus | reverse complement strand
ATCATTTGAACAATTTTATATATCTTTCATGTATAATCAGATGGACTTACTCCCATGAATCTCCCATCCCAGCCAACCCCCACAAATGATCCTCTGCAGCCCCCCTTGTATATGTAAATTCTTATTAATTATATTGATCAAAAGTTCAAGGAATTTCAGATTTATACTCTTGATTGTATTTTAAATACTAGTACTCTCATTTAAGTGGTACATTTCATGAAAATAAAATTATTATGGATTTATTAGCTGCTAGGCCATCATTTTTCCTCTTACTCATCTCAAGATTTCAAATCTGCCTAGTCCTTCTATGCATTTAGATACGCTTTGAATTATTCTTATCATGTTAGGGAAATTTTTCAAACTCTATCCAGATGAATAATCCTTCAGTTTTTTGCTTTTTTGCCCAAATACACATAGAGTGGCTGAAAATATAGATCGATGAGGAAAGGTAAGAAAGATCTTCTGGGGTTTTGTAAAACACTTGTTGAGTGTTCCCAGGTCTGACAAGGCCAATAATGTCCTATACTGAGTCAAGAGGATTTCTGCTTGCATGGATTTAACTTCTACTCTCTACTTAAACAATTATCTTTGACAACTTTCCTAACGGTATTGACATATTATAGGGTTATGTAGAAACTTATATTTTTGAGTCTTCATTTCTGACTTTCCTTGAAGTGTTTTAGCTCCACCCACATTCCAATTATTTCCAGATTGGAAAACTATTAAGAATTTTCAGGATAATTACAAATGGCTACATTTCTAATAATTGCTGCTGAGGGGTAGTACATTACATTCTGTGATATACCTAAAATTATCAGTCACAGTCTGTTTGCAATGATATTTTCTAAAATGTGTTTTCTTTCATCTATTAGCTTCTGTACAATTGCAGTTTCTTTCTTTTGTTAATTTTAAGCTACATGATTTTTCCTTCTTGCCATATTGTTATTACAAACCTTTAGAAAATACAATTGTATTAGGGGTTCCATGGTTTTATGGATAGTCTATAATGCAGACAATTACATTTCTAATTAGACATAAAATTGAAAATGCATTCAATCACCATTGACATTCACATCTTGGGATTGTGGGAACATGGCTGATAGATTAGGCAGATAAGGCTTAGCTCTCACTTAAATAACAGAGAAAAAGGTAGAGGCTGCTATGGGGACCTGCTTTGGGGCACAGCAAACCAGGATACTGCTTACCAACTCCCGGAAGAGTGAGGGTCAGAGACAGGAAGAAGCCAAACAAGTAAGCATGAGTGATTAAACCTCCTGGCTGCTGAGAAGGGATCCCCTCACTCTCTCCCAAGATCTTAAGTGTGGGTAAAATTTCTGGTGAATTGCATCTGAGAATAGAGCAAATGTCTACCTCCACAGGAAGGTGTGCTGAGTCATCTAGGATGGTACAGGAGAGACAAGGAAGACAGGAATAATTATAGGTTGCTTACCTCAGTGGCTGGAAGGGGCATACATACCCAGTCCTCAGGGTGGACAGACTAGGTGGATACCCTAACCTCTTGCTCCAAACAGGTTGTGACAACAGATTCCCTGTGAGGAAGATGGTTCTCGGAGGGTGGAGAGGGATTTCTATGTGGCAAGCTTAGGCAGCTGAGCCCCCCTTGAATATCAGAAGGGAGCCCAACTTAACAGGGAGAGTGGAGAGGGATCACCTCAGGCAGGTGGTCATGCACAGCCACCTAGGTGGAGAGAGGAATTACATCAGTGAGGAGGAAGAGACAGGCAGGGATCAGCACCACTCCAGCTGACTGAAGGGGATCTGACCTGCCAGAGATTAAAGGGGCAGATAGACTTCTAAAAGGTTAATTAATCCAAGGAGGCAGAATAGTTCAGTGGAAGACTCCCTGCCTAGCATATATGAGGTCCCTGGTTCAATTCCTGGCTCTTCCTTGGAAGAATTGACTCACCAGGTTATCAGGCATCCATCTGAAACTTTATGACAGGGAACATATAGACATTGTCTTTCTATTAGCTTTTCTAGGATCTCTTATTTTTTTTAAAGATTACTTTGTGTTTATTTACCTTACTTTGCTCACTAAAACACTGTTCAAAACCTGCATAGGGCAGTGTACAGCATGAGTACTTGAGAAACACCAGCTGTCTGAGAAGATCTTTAGGGGTCCAAGAGAATAGACTGCTTTTCTGTGTAAATTTTTTTCCTTCTGTCTCCTTTTAAAAAAATGAGTCACTTCTGTCTTGTTTCTTGCTTGTTTTGTATCCCCTTCCTTTGTTTCTCTGCTTATTTTTAATTCTTTTTCTTTTTTTCCCTTTGGTTTCTGATCTATTCTACCTATGCTATTTCTTTTCACCCCTTCATATTTATATCTTTTGTTTACTGTTGTTCTTTCATTCCAACACTTTAATTTGGTCTCCCATTTTTCTTGTTTGATTTTGTTCCTATATCCTTTATTCTCTGCTTACTTTCTTTTTAGCTTTTTACTTTCTCTCTTTTCTCTTTTTGTTTCCCTCTTCTCATCATTCCAGCCTTTTAATTCATTCCATATATTTTTTTCTCTATTCTGTTTCTTGTTTCATTGTTTATATTCCACTCTCTTAATCTTATTTCTCTGTGCTTCTTACTCATTTTAATTTTTCAAATTCCTAGGTCTTATATGGTAGCTCTCCTATCTTTTACTATTATCATTATTATTATTATTATTGTCTTCCTATCTCTTTCTTTTAGTCTGGTCCTAATTTTTGTTCTTTCAGTGGAACATAGACAAACCTCTCTCAGATAAAATGGCAGAATGGGGGCAAGATCTTCCCCCAGTGAGCAGTTTTGGGACCCACAGAATAGGAGGCTTCAGGGCATTAATCTAGAGGGAACTGGACAAAGAGATAAATTCCTCAAGGTGCTGCTATCTTGATTCTTGGTTTACTTAAAAAAATTAACTTAGTTTACTCACTGAAACCCATCTCAGAACTTGCAGATAGAAGCCTGCAGGGTAATTGATTCATGAACACAGGCAGCCTGAGGGGCTCCACAAGGGGCCAAGAAAAAGTGCTGTTTTTCCTTAGCTTTATTTGATCACTTGCTTGTGTGTTTGTTTGGGGTTTTTTGTTGTTGTTGCTGTTGTTGTTGTTTTGTTTCTTGGTTTTCTTTCTTCTTTCCTCTCCTCCCCTTTTTAAATAATTAGGTGCTGCTAATTTGTTTCTTCTTTGTTGTTGTTCTCCTTCCTTGATTTTCCATTTTCTGAGTATACTGATTTTGTCTACCAATGCTATCACTTTTCCTTCCTTCATTTTTCCACTTTCTGCTTTCTGTTGTGGTGCTTACATTCCACCTAATTTTTATTAGTCCTCAACTTTACTGGTTTCTATTTCTATCTTGTCTATTCTGTGAATTCTAACAAACATTCCAGAAAGAGCTAACACAAATCTGCTTAAGCTCTTCCAAAAAATAGAAGTAGAAGGAACATTACCTAACTCATTCTATTATACCAACATTACTCTAATACCAAAGTCAAACAAAGATGTCACAAGAAAGGAAAATTACAGACCAATGTCTCTAATGAACATAGATGCTAAAATCCTCAACAAAATACTTGTTAGTAGCATTCAATGACATATCAAATGAATTATACAACATGACCAAGGGGGTTTCATCCTGGTTATGCAAGGATGGTTCCACATAAGAAAAACAATCAATGCAATGCACAACATAAATAGATTGAAAGAAAAAAATTACATGATCATCACTATAGAGGCAGAAAAACCATTTGACAAAATGCAACACTCTTTTCTTATAAAAACACTGCAAAAAATCAGAACATGATAAAGGGTAATTATGAAAAACCCAGAGCCAACATCATCTGCAATGGTGAAATACTAAACTCTTTCCCTTTAAGATCAGGAACAAAACAAGGATTCCCACTATAACTGTTCCTATTTAATATTTTCTTAGAAGTACTTGCTCGAGCACTGAGGCAAGAAAAAGATATAAAAGGCATAGAAATTGGAAAAGAAGAAGTAAAAATTTCACTATTTGCTGACAACATGATCCTATACATAGAAAGCCCGGAGAAATCTACAACAAAGCTTCTAAGATTTATATAGGAGTTCAGTAAAGTTGTAGGCTATAAGATCAATGGTCAAAATCAGTATTATTTCTGTACACCCATAATGAGCAATCTGAGAAGGAAATCAAGAAAATAATACCATTTACAATAGTAACTAAAGCATCAAATACCTAGGAATAAATTTAACTAAACCTATAAAGGACTTATATATAGAAAACTGAACAACACTGTTGGAGGAAATCAAAGAAGACTTAAATAAATGGAAGAATATTCCCTATTCATGGATAGGAAGACTAAATCCCATCAAGATGTCTATCCCCCCAAAAACTAATCTACAGATTTAATTCAATCCCAACAAAAATCACCACTGTATTTTTTAATGAATTGGAAAAAATAAGTACAAAATTTATTTGGAAGGTTAAGAGGCCCCATATCACCAAAGACATATTGAGAAAGGAAAATGAAGTTGAAGGTATCACACTACCTGAATTTAAAATATACTACAAATCTACAGTTGTCAAAACTGCATGGTATTGGCACAAATATAGACATACTGACCAATGCAACTGAATTGAGAGTTCTGATATTGATCCTCGCATATACAGTCATCTGATATTTGACAAGGCCACCAAGCCTACTCATCTGGTAGAGAATGACCTCTTCAACAAATGGTGCTTGGAGAACTGGATATCCATATCCAAAAGAATGAGAGAGGAACACCATCTCATACCTTATACAAAAATCAACTCAAGATGGATCAAAGGTCTAAATATAGTAGCCAGGACCATAAAGCCCTTGGAAGATAATGTAGGGAAGCATCTACAGGATACTGTCATAAGAAATGTTTTCATGAATTTCACATCCAGAGCACAAGCAGCAAAAGATAAAATAGAAAAATGTTTCTCCTTAAAATTAAAAACTTTTGCACAGCAAAAGACATTATCAAGAAAGTAGAAAGGCAGCCTACCCAATGGGAAAAACTATTTGGCAACCATATATCTGATAGGAGCCTAATATCCTGCATGTATAAAGCAATCCTACAGCTCAGAAATAAAAAGACAAACAGCCCATTTAAAAATTGGGTAAGTGACCTGAAAAGACACTTCCCTGAGTAAGAAATACAAATGGCTGAAAAGCACATGAAAAGATGCTCAACATCGCTAGCTATTAAGGAAATGCAAATCAAAACTACAATGATATATCATCTTACACTCATTAGAATGATGGCTATTAAAAAAAACAATACTGTAAGTGTTGGAGAGGATGTGGAGAAATGGGAACCCTCATCCACTGCTGGTGGGATTGTAGAATGGTACGGCCAATATGGAGAACACTTTGGCGGTTCCTCAAAAACTAGCTACAGAACTTCCATATGATCCTTCAATTCCACTGCTGGGTATATGCTCTGAAGAATTGAAAGAAAAGACATGAACAGATAGATGCACACCAATGTTCATAGAGACATTGTTCACAATTGTCAAATGTTGGAATCAACCCAGATGCCCACCAACAGATAAATGGATAAACAAAATGTGGTAAATACATACAATGGAATATTGCTCAGCTGTAAGAAGGAATAAAGTGTAACATAAGGGATAACATGGGTGAATCCTGAGGACCTTATGTTGAGTGAATCAAGCCAGGCTTTGAAGTATGAACGGTACGTGGCCTCACTGATAGGAATTAAGGAAATATTTGGGGAGTCTCAGAGTGCTATTGTCTGTAATATAGCTTTACAAGAAATAGGAAGACATGGGAAGGTTGTGAGTCATCACCCATATGGATGTAATCTATGGTTTAGTGATAGAGTGCAGTTGTGTATTGAAGGGATAGGACAGGAGGGGAGTGATATTATTTGTTTGGGTGGTGCAGAGTTGACAGGTGGGTAGATTGTGAAGGGTGGTTCATAAGGTCCAGGATACTGGAGGGAGGTTTGGGGGAGGCACCGGGTGAACACTTGGGATTTGTGGGTATGAGGTTGAAAGTACAGAGGTGGAAATGTTCTTATGGCAATATGACAAAGAAGTGTCACTGGTTTAGGGTATTGGATGGGGGGACATTAAGGACAGGGCACACCTAAAGCAGGCTTCTAGGTAGTGTGTGAGTGTTCATTCTGTCATAAACTGTTGTATCAGTCAGTGGAGGTCCACATAATAAGCAGGAAGGTGTTGGACTCTTATTTTTGGGTAGACCAATATGTTCATAAATAAACAGGCAGGAGTTTCTCAAAAGCAAGGGAGTTCCTAATAGGGGAAGACAAATCAGTGTGTCAAGATCTCTTCTTGCATCTAACCATGAATTTAGTCATCCAATGAGTCAAGCCTGGGGGTCGTCATTGGTCCTGGGGAGATGGGGTGGGAGGAATAGAATAAATCAAACAGGGGGTATTAAGTAGCCAGTAGAAATGTTCTTTATTACCATATAGTGATGGACAGAGGAGATGGTAAATATCAAAATTTATAAAAGTTTATGGTCTAAAATGTAAACCATAGTGTAAACCACTGGTAATGTATAATAGCTATGTTTCACTATTTGTGTATCTGTTATAACAATGCTACCATCCAAATATAAAAAAGTATTAATATGAGGGTGAGGATAGGGGGAGGATGTTGGGTATATGAAAGTCTTCTGTATTCTGTGTGTGACTTTGCTGTGTCCTAAAACTTCTTTGAAAACAAAATGAAAAATAATGAGACACTGGGGAATTAGAAGGGGAAGGTGCCTCTGTACAGACTGGACACCAGATATTGCAGTGATGAAAAGCAAGAGATCAAAAAAATTTTTTTATATCTTTCATTTTTTTAATATCCCAATTTTTAAATTTTATTTTATTTTGAAAATTTTAAATGCTTTTTTATATATTTTATTTCTACATTTAAACTTATTATAATTTCATTTTTCTATTAATTGGATTCAGTGATTGTAATGGCTTCATTTTTGAAGAAACTTTGGATCACAGAATGGTTACAACTGGGGCAGGGCAGGATCGTTGATGTGGCATGTCAGGGAAGAAGGATGCATGGGAGGAAGTTCACCTGAGCATAAATATAAGGGATATAAAAATGTACAAATATTCACGGTGCAATGTCACAGTGGGTGGAAAATCACTCAATAAATGAGAGAATACTGAATTCCCATCCTGGAGAACTCTGCCACATTCTTTAAGGGAACAGCAACAGTCCCCCAAGTGCAGGGGCAGCATCTGGCAAAGGAGGATGATACACTAATGTACCCTTGATATTGATGACCAGCCTTATGAGTCTTTTCTATTGAAATTGATACTTAGCCTATTGTTATGGGGTGCCTAAGAGTTGCCTCTTGAGAGCCTCCTTGTTGCTCAAATGTGGCCTCTCTCTAAACCAAATTTAGCGTATGAATACATTACCTTCCTCACAGCATTGCACATGACTCCCAGGGATGAGACTCCCTGATACCTAGGGATTGCTAGCAAGTGCCAACTGGCAATGCGACAGGAAAATGACCTTGAATGAAAGGGGGAAAAGTTAATGACAAATGATTTATATGGCTAAGAGACTTCAAAATGAGTCAGGAGGTCATACCCAATGTAATGCCTACACACATCTCAGTAGGATCTCATAGAATTCCAAAGTGGATATCACCCAAAATAGTGGGGTTTCTGAGGGCTCAGGAGACATCCAGGTCCTATATCGGGGTGGATAGATCTGGAGTTTGGTGCCTTGCCAGTGGGCCCTACTTTGGTGATTGTGCTCCTGAGAGCGAAAGAGTTGGACTTAACTATGTCTTCCCTGCACATGGCTCATCTGTCCCTTCTATTCAAACCTATACTTGATGCTGGAGTTTGTAGGTGTACATCCAGAGACTTGAGGCTTTGGGCTGTTCATGTGCCAGCTGGTCCTGGAACCTCAGTGGAGCAGCAATTCCTACTCTACAACTCCTTGGACTCAGCCAGGACAACTGGCAGGGAGATGATGATGGACAACAGCCATTCCAGGGAATGGAGACCGTCTGCAGCTGCAGGAAGAATAATCCCACCCATCCTCCCCATGGGATATAAGCCCCCTCTCAATTGGAATTGGAGCGGACATCACCATCCCAGACTCCTCAGGAGTGGGGGAAGAGCTAGAGACTAGAGTGGACTTGCTGATATTCTACTACAGAAATATTGTGATTCAAGCAGTGGAAGAAATTATAACATTGATATAGAGCCAGTGGTCACTGGAAGCTCTGGGGGCAGGGAGAGGTAAAAACAGTTGTAATAAAGAGGCTTTTTTGGGATTTGGGGGTTGTCCTGAGTGACATTGCAATGACAGGCACAGGCCATTTTATATCATCATATAACATGCAGAACTCTGTGGGAGACAGTGTGGTTTACAATGTGAACTATGGTCCATGCTTAATGGAAAAGGCCCTGGATCTGTTTTTCAATTACAATTGTTGTGCCACACTAATGAAGGATGTTTATGTGGGAGGTTGTTGGAAGTGTGGGAGATGGGGTGTATGGGAATCCTTTTATTTTTTGTGTAACATTTATGAAATCTAATTATCTTTAAAAAGAAAAAGAAAAAATATATATAAATGAATCTGATCACTAATTACAGTAATAAGACCTGTGGTAGCAATGCATAATTTCCTTTGATCATTAGTTTGTTTATATATATGTGTGTGTGTGTATATATGAACTAAAAAATTGTGCATTTTTTATTAAAAACAAAACAAAACAGGTCTGTAAGTGTTGGAGGGGTTGTGGAGAAATGTGAACCCTCACCCACAGCTGGTGGGAATGTAGAATGGCCCAGCTATTGTGGAGGACAGTTAGGCAGCTCCTTAAAAAAGCTATCTATAGTACTGTCATATAATCCAGTAATTCCACTGCTGAGTATACACCCAGAAGAATTTAAATCAAAGACACGAGCAGATAAATGTACATCAATGTTCTTAGTGGCACTATTCACTATTGCTAAAAGTTGGAATTAACCCAAATGCCCATCAACAGATGAATGAAATGTGGTACATACACACAATTGAATATTCCCCAGCTGTAAGAAGGAATACAGTGCTAACATGGAGGAATCTTGAGGACCTTATGTTGAGTGAAGCAAGCCAAGCATTGAAGGATGAATATTATATGACCTCACTGATATGAATTTAGCAAATTGAGCAGATTCAGAGAGCTATTGTCCAGAAGATAGGTTTACAGGAAATAGAAAGGGAGAAGGTTGTGAGTCAACACACATAGGAATGTAATCTATGCTAAGGTGAAAGTTTGTAGTTGCACATTGAATGTATATGACATGAAGGTAGGGATAATATTGGGTTAGGTGGTGAATGTTTGACAGGTGAATAGGTTAGGGAGGGTGGTTTGGAAGGTCCAGGGAACTAGGGGAAGTGTTGGGGAGGGACCAGGTGAACACTGGGGATTGACAGGTATGTTCCTGAAAGTGCCAAGTTGGGAATGCTCTTATGACAATATGACAAGGAAGTGTTACTGGTTTAGGGTGTTAGATAGGGGAACATCAGGACAAGGTATATCTGGAACAGGCTTCTAAGGAGTGTGACTGATCATTATATCACAATGTGTTGTATAAGTAAGTGGAGACCCACATAATGAGCGGGAAGGAGTTAGACTCTCATCCTGGGGAGGACAGATATGCTCACAAACAGAGGGGCAGCAGTCTTTCAAGAGCATGGACGGTTCCTAATAGTGGAGGACAAGCAAGCATAGCAAGACCTGCTTTGTTGCAAATAGCTATGAATCTTATCACCTAAGAAGTGAAGATGGGGTGTTGACATGGGGCCGGATGGGAGGAGGAGGGAAGAACAGAATAGATGGCGCAGGAGGTATTTAGTGGGCAATGGAAGTGTTCTATGTGATCTTGCAATGATAAACAAAGTCCATGTTAAATATCATCAAAGTTTATAAAAGTGTACAGTTTAAAATGTAAACTGTAATGTAAACCATCAACCGTGGTTACTAGCTATGAGTCACAATTTGTATATTAGTTGTAATAGAGGTACCATCCACATATAAAAAGTTATTAATACAGGAAGGGGGAAAGGAGGGAGGATGTTGGGTATATGGGAGTCCCCTGTATTCTGCACATGAGTTTACTGTGACCTAAAATTTCTTAGAAAACAAAGGGAAAAAAGTAAGATACTGGGGAATAAATTGAAGAAATTGTCACTGTACATACAGGAATTCAGATATTACAGTGATGAAGGGCAATATGTCAAAAATTTTAAAAAATATATTTTTCATTATTTTTTAATGTCCCAATATTTTAATTTTTTTTCATTTTTAGAATTTTTTAAATTTTTATGTGTTTTATTCCTTATATTTAAAACTATCATTATTATTTCATTTTCTTATTAATTTTGTTTGGCTATTTTATTGGCTTTATTTTTTGAAGAATCTTTGCATCACAGAAAGATTACAACTTGGGCAGAGGATCACTGGTGTGGGGTGTCAGTGATGGGGTATACATGGGAGGAAGTTCATGTAGGCATACATATAAGGTATGTAAATATGTTCAAATGTTCTTGAAGCATTGTCATGGTGGAGACTCACACAATAACCGAGAAAATATTGAATTCCCATCCTGGAGAGCTCTGCCATATTCTCTAATGGAGGAGCAACAGTCCCCCAAGTGCAGGGGCAATGACTGCTGAAGGAGGATAATCTATTGATGGGTCCTTGATATTGTTGACTATGATTATGAGCCTTTGCTTCTTAAATTGAAACTTCACTTAGTGTTGTGGGGTACTTAAGATTTGCCTCCAGAGAGCCTCCTTGGTGCTCAAGTGTGACCTCTCTTTAAGCCAAACTCAGCATATAAATGCATTACCTTCCCCCCAGTGTGGGCTGTAACTCCCAGGCTGAGCCTCCCTGGCACTGAGAGATTACTACCAATCACCAATCAGCAATGAAATTGGAAAAAGTCCTCAAATAAAAGGGGGAAAAGGTAAAGACAAATGAGTTTATATGGCAAACAGACTTCAAAATGAGCTGGGAGGTCATGCCAGAGGTAACATTTATACACATCTCAGGAGGATCTCATAGACTTCCAAAGAATATTTAACCCCAAATAGTGGGGCTTCTGAAGGCTCTGGAGACACTCAGGTCCTATGGTCAGGGCAGATAGATCCAGAGTTTGGTGCCTTTCCTGTGGGCCATACTTTGAAGTTTGTGCTCCTGAGAGTGACAGAGTTGGACTCAATTATGCCTTCCCTACACATTGCGCATATGTCCCTATTCTTTAAACCTATACTTGATGTTTGAAGTTGTAGGTGCATGTCCAAGAGACTGGAATCTTTGGGATGTCCATGTGCCAGCTAGGCCTGGAGCCTCAGTAGAATTTCAACATCTACTTTACAGTTCATTGGACTCACCCAGGACAACTAATAATGAGGAGAGGATTGGCAACCATCACACCAAGGAAATAAGAGAGCCTACAACTTCAAGCAAGAGAGTCCCATCCTTTCTCCGTATGGGATTGAAACCTTCTCTCAATTAAAGTTGGAGTAGATGCAACCATCCCAGAATCCTCAGGATTGGGGAATGAACTATGGAGTAGAGTGGACTTACTGGTGTTCTATTATAGACATATTGTGATTCAAACAATGGAAGAAACTACAATAATGATGTGGAGGCAGTGGCCACTGGAGGCTTTGGCGGCAGGGAGAGGGAAAGATAGGTGTAATGTGGGGGCTATTTTAGGACTTGGGAATCATCCTGAATGACATTGCAATGACAGATACAGGCCATTTTATATCATCCCATAACATGCAGAACGTTGTGGGAATGAGTGTAGACTGCAATGTGTGCTATGGTCCATGCTCAGTGGCAAAGCCCCAGGATGCATTTATCAATTGCAATTGTTGTGCCACACTAATAACGGATGTTGTTTATGGGTAGAGTGTAGGTGATGTGATGAGTTGGGCATATGGAAATCCCTTTATTTTGTGTAACATTTATGTAATCAAAGTATGTTCTAAAAAATAAAAAAAGTACATTTAAAAAAAAAGTTCAAAAATATTTTGAGATGAATGCACAACACTGTGATTATACTAAAAGCCATTGATTATACACTTTACATAGGTTGTTTGGTATGTGAATATATCTCAATAAAACTGCTTAATAAATAAATAAATAATTGTGCAAGAATAGCCAGAAATAGCAGCTATGTATAGCAGGGGAAATGGATAGAAATTGAGAGGTAAAGATTTTTCTTGTTTGTTTGTCTGTTTTTGTTATTTCATATTATTATTTAAAGAATGGAAATCTCTAAATATGCTTGAAGTGATGAATGCACAACTATGTGATTATACTGCATACCATTGATTGTATACTTTGGATGAATTGTATACATTATTAATATGTATCAATAAAATTGACTTGCTTAAAAAATACGTCTTTAAAATATATTTAACAAAAAATATTTGAAAATTCTATTAATAATAAGCACTATAACATATGTAACTCATCTCAATTATAGCCAAATAATCCTTAACAAACATAATTTGAAGGAAAACTGACCTCTTTGAAAGGTGAAATTACCAGTTCCCCAGGATTACTGAGACTTAAGAACGTATGTTTCCTTCCTAATGACTAACCATGTTTAAAAATAATTTTGAAGCAAAATTGTTCCAAAGATTACACATAAATGTGGATCACCCTGAAAAGTGACACCTTGAATTTTACTTAGAGAAAAGAAGCATGATATAGATTTTATAAATTCTTTATAATTGTGCAAAGAAATGTTCATGTTATAGAATATAAATCTGTTTCCTCATTTCTCAGGTTTATTTGTTCATTTTTATTTATATGCTTCTTTAAAAATATTAATGAAAAATTTGCTGGTAGTTGAGATAGGTTCTCTAGATCACTAGCATAATTAATTTCTTCTACCCTATATTAAAGTTTTAATATAGGGTAGAAGGGTGTGGATGTATCTGATTACAGTGTTTGTTTTAAGTGATTATTTTATAATAGTATGTGAAGATATGAATTTAACTAGCAAACACTGAATGAATATTACTTGAGCTAGGTTATAAAGGATAGCTAAGAAATTTAGAGTCAAAAGTGTGTTTCATGGAATTTGTAGGAATTCAATTCATTTAAGCAAAATAGTCCTTCAAATAGCAAAATAATTGTTGATGTACACAAAGCAGTTTTTATGACTAACACTTTCTGATATTTATTTGCTTGCTGTATATTAGGAAACAGCTAGGCTCTATGAAGATTTTTATTATTGTACTTCATATATTTAACAATTGATGAAGAATAAGAATCCCCTCATTATGTTGTTTCCACATTATAAAATTTTGAAATAAATAATTTCTAAATATTCCTGAGATAATAATGAGCAGGTAGATATCCGTGAACTTACTTCTTATTGTTCTTTTTGAAATTTATTACACTTATCTACTTAAGGATTTTTCTCTTCTTAAGAAAAATGAGGATGATAGAAAAAACACATAAAAGCAAAAGCATTATTTAAAAAATTTGTATGCATTATGCAAAAGACTAGAAATTCAAATGAATGCAAACAATGTAAAAAAAATCAAAATTGTTTATTGTTCATGTAAAGTATTATCAAAATGATCTTTGTAATGCTTAAACTTATATATATTCATGTATATCATTTCCATTAACACTATAGCATATTAAGTGCAATTTATTTTTCTGCTGACAAAATACAGATGCAAAATAAACCTATATATATTGAGTATCTTATCTAGAATTTTAAAATGTCATGTTCTCCCTTAATTGTCCCATGTTTTTAGTCATCTCAAAATATGTATCTACTTTATTATTCAAAATCTGGAATTCTTCTAACATTTTGAAGTCTTCAGATGTTTATTTAAAATTGTAAATGTGGTAATTAAAAGGGTTTCTGTACTTTGGGGATAATTGTTCCTTGATCATTTTTTAATGATATGTACCTATGGAGTTGGCAATATTCTTTTTGGTCCCTTGGTTGCTATTTATCAGGACCCTTCCTCTCAGGCCTCAAGACACAAAATCTGCCCATGTTTTCCTCTGGCTATTTACTCAATTTCTATTTTAGTGGAAAAGCACCCTCAGATATTTTTAAGCCTGTACATGGTGAACTGTTATTAATGGATGAAGCTGAGGGAGATGATGCTGTGGTAAGCAAAATCTAATGAACATACGAGGACTCAACATTATGTGTTCTTTCCCTCTTCTGAAGGCTTTATTTATCTGATATTTATTTGCTTGTTTTCTGCTCATCGTTTGTTTGTCTTATTTAGTAGGCACTAGCAACCAAACTCAGGACCTCCCATTTGCAACGTGGGTGCTCAACCGCTTGAGCCACATCCACTCTCATATGTGTAAATTTTAAGACATACAACAAAACATCCTTAAGCCTCTTCCTACTTCCATATATACTGTTACCTGAGTCCTCCTCTATTCCTCAGAAACCAATTTTCATATTTTATCTTCCAAAATGTATTAACATCAATTCAGAAGTAGCTTACCATTGTATTCATCAAAGACAGTCAAAGCTTTTGTATTTCTGTTCTGTTATTTTGATGTTGTCTTCATCAGAATAAGAGATATGTGCATATAACTTTTACAAGAAATATACTGAAGATAATTTTTAAATTTATTTTTATTGAAGTTTATCATTTATAAATGAACATCCATAAATATAAATGTATAGTATAAGGCATGAACTTACAAATCAAACATGAACATCATACAGAGCTTCCATACATTACCCCAGCACCAACATCTTGCATTGTTGTGAAACAATTGTTACAAACTATGAAAGAGCATTGCCAAAACATTACTATTAACTATAACTGATATTTTATTTTTTTGTGTTTTTTAAAACATATTTTTTATTTATTTTTAAAAGATGCTTAGATTACATAAAATGTTACATAAAAAATATCAGGGATTCCCATATGCCCCACTCCCCAGGCCTCCCACTTTTCCCCACAGTAACAGCTTCTTTCATTAGTGTGGTACATTCATTGCAAATAATGAGCACATTTTGGAGCATTGCCACTGAACATAGTCTAAAATTTACATTGTACTTTACACTCTCACCCACTCTATTCTGTATGGCAGGATATATAATGGCCTGTAGCTGTCACTGCAATATAATCCAGGTCAATTCCAAGTTCTGAAAATGCCCCCATACTACATCTCTTTTTCCCTCTCCCTGACTTCAGCACCTCCAGTGGCCACTGTCACCACATCACTGATAAAATCTCTTATATTACTAAAATCACAATAAGTCTATAGTAGAATACCAGTAAGTCTACTCTAGTCTATATTTTATTCCCCAATCCTGAGGATTCTGGGGTGGTGATGCCCACTCCATGTCTAATTGAAAGAGGACATCAATCCCATATAGCTGATGGATGGAACTCTCTTGCTTGCAGTTTTAAATTCTCTTGGTTCCTTAGTGTGATGGTTTTCCATCCTCATCTCCTTGTTAGTTGCCCTGGGTGAGTCTAAAGACCTGGAGAGTAGGTGTTGCATCTCCACTGAGGCTCAGGGTGCAGCTGGCACACGGAGAGCCCAGGGGTTCAAGTCTCTTGGGTGTACACCTACAAACTCCAGCACCAATGATAGGTTCCAATAAAAGAGAGAGAAGAGGCATATGTGGAGAAGTCACTTCTGAGTTCAACTTTGTCACACTCAGGAGCACAATAGCCAAAGTAAGGCCCACTCACAAGGCACCAAACACTGGAGATATCTGCCATGAATTTAGGACATGGGTGTCCCAAAGCCTTATGGAGCCCCACTGTTTGGGGTAATGTCTACTTTGGAACTCTATAAGATCCGCTGAGATTTGCATGTGTTAACTCTTTGATGACCTCTCAACTCACTTTGAAGTCTCTTAGCCATATGAGCTAAATTGTCTGTATTTTTTCCCCCTTTTATTCAAGTTTTTTTTCCAGTTGTATCACCAGTTGGTGCTTGGTAGTAATTCGTTATTGCCGGGAACGCTCATACCTGTGACTTATGGCCCTTACTGGGGGGAAGGTAATGCATCTATATGCTGAGTTTGGCTTAGAGAGAGACCACATTTGAGCAACAAGGAGGCTCTATGGAGGTAACTCTTAGGCGCCCTACCACATTAGGCCAAGCTGCAAATTCAAAACAAGAGGAACATAAGCATAGTCTTCAATATCAAGGGCCCATCAATGGACCATCCTTCTTTGCTAGTCATTGCCCATGTACTTGGGGGATTTTTGCTGTTTCATTAGAGAATGTGGCAGAGTTCCCCAGGATGGGTTTTCAACAATCATTCAGCTTTGGTGTGAATCTCTACACACTGTGGCAAAGCCCCATGAACATTTGAACATATTTATATACCTTATATGTATGCCTAG